>JAHPZR010032276.1:5000-42500 GCA_019787425.1 Platygyra sinensis | reverse complement strand
TTAAAAGCATTAAAGAAATTGACTTCAAAGTTGGCATGTTTTACCCAATTTATGTGGAGAACCAGTTTGGCATGTCGTGATTGGCCAAGAAACTTGATGTTCGTATGCCAGTCTGGTTTGACAGGTTTAAATTGGATTTTTCAGCGTTGGAGCTAAAATTACTCTGGAGTAAATCTTTACATTTTCTTTATAGGTTTAGAGTGTATTTAAACCGTTTTTGTGGACTCGTAACGTTAGTAGACTCATGGAATTCAAGATACATACATACATACATACTTTATTCGTCCCAAATGGGCTTTTCAGAATAAAGAGATAATTAATACTATATATACATGATACATAATTCAATCACTATACAAATAAATCAATCAACTAATCAACTAGTAAGTAAAATGGCATAATGAAACTGATCAATTAAGATGTCGGATATAAGAGGACTACCTATTAGAAGTAATGAAGTCACTCCTAAGTGATATGGAATCGTAATTCCAAGTGATAAACTTCAAATGATTTTTTTTTTCATTTTTATTTCATTCCTTGCGGGTTACAGGGCTAGGGCCTTAGACAGCTCTCTGCTACCTTCATCCTAAGGGCCAAAAATGGGCCAAATTAAATAAGGATAACACAAATGGATTTGTCTGCGGGAACTGGCCACCAAAATGATCGGAGAAAAAAATTAGGGCAAGTTAATCGTTTGCAATACTTGTGGATGAAATTGTACCTAATCTTCTTAAATGACCGGGCATCCTGTCGAATTAAGAAACGTTCCTATTCTGCAGTCGAATCTCTCCAAAACAGCCAGCCTACTTCAATAGAAACGTTAAGAAACATTGAAATTAAAAGTGCTGGTTTAATATTGCAGACATGTCCATATGTTTAAAACACCTATTATCCTGCAACGAATTAGTAAAACAAAACAGCACACTGCAGTGCGTGGACTATTTAGATAAGTCGCAACTGTAAATAATTAAACTCTTGGCAGAAGAATATTGTTACATTAAAAGCTCTTGGCAGTTTAAAGGTACTCTTCTCTGAAGCATCGCGTGAAGTCTATAAAAGTAACACTTACAGCGATAGGAAATGGAGAAGGATACGGGCTGGGCACGAGCTTTACCCCATGCATAGCAATGATCTACTCTTTGGCCACACCTTTCGGGCTTTGTAATCTCATGATTTTTCGTCAATCAATCTGTGAGTCCCATATTGTGCTCATGGATAAAGGATAAAGAGTAGGACTGTTTATCTCCATGAAGGCCTTATTCTCAGGGTAAGCTCTCTTTTATTATTTGTAGACATGGTATCCAGTTCTTTTATGGATAGTGTTCCCACTCCGTAGTATACATGTTATCCTGGAGGATAAAAACGCCTGCACCGTCGCTTAAGGCTGCTTTTCACTAGCGACTTAGCTGGAGTAGAAAACAAAGTCGTAATCCAATTGAGAGTCGGAGTTGGGATCGTAAGAGCGCGTATGATCTAGTGAAAATTGATATAAGCGGAATCTCAAGCTCGACGGAATCTGAAAGAAAGGAGTGTTCTAAGTGACATGCCTAAAAACTAGCTAGTTGCAGCGACCACTACAAACATTCAACATTTCTTTTAGCTTGATAGAGATTAACATAGGAACAAGCCTTTGACAGGGACTAACTCCATCTGTTTTCATCCTCTATTGCCTTCGGACTTCCTGAGGAGAGTTTATACCAGGTCGCGACACTGAGGTTTGACAAGATGGGTCTTCAAAGTAGTGACTCTAATTATAATACTCTTGCAACAAATGTATTGGAAAAGTCTTACTGGATTTGTGTTACTGCGCTGAGTGATTGGGCTAAAATTCTCTTACCACTTTTTCATCCAATCAGAAGTAAAACTAAAACCAATCGTGATTGACTCGCACTCGTTTACCCGCGCTTTGCGTCAGCTACATGCGTTTACTTCGAGTTTTGAATGGTTCACAGGACTGCCTGTGTCAATCAATCAATCAATCAATCAGTCAGCTATTTTCGTAAAGTTCTGATTGGTTCATTAGATTTTCTCTGTGCTTTGTGATTGGCTAGAGTGATTACTTTGGTTTTGGCTCCACGACGCTTCATTGAAAACCAAATACATTAAAAAGTATCATTTAAAACAGCCTTTATAGATATGACGCTATGATATATAGATTTCGGCAAGCCTAGAAGCGTAGCTCCTTGGCCAGTTTGTTGAGAACGCGATTAAGCTAACCCAGGAAAAGGTGCAATTTTGATTTGAGTTCTGTAATTTTGCGGTGAGGTTTTCTGTTTTGAGTTTTATAAACCCAAAACAAAGCAGCAAAAAACATTTGTATAGAAAAAAGTTATAATTTGAATTAATTTTAATCCTGGGCTAGCGTTAGCCAGCTTCCGTACGTTCCTGCTCTGTTTTCAACAAGTTAAACTGACATGAGCCCGCGATCCAAACGAAAACCAGCACTTGGTCAGCGGTCAACTTCAAAACACACGAGACCTCGACGAGCTGTAGACTTGAGCCTGCGATATGGTCACGTGAGACTGGTTAGCAGATACCTTCTTTTGACAGGTGTCAATTGCTCATAACATGGATGTCCAATATCAAAGAAGTACACGGTAAACCGAGGCTGCATGTCTCTATCAACCTTTTATTTGGAGTATGGCCGCCATGTTGCGCGACTCCGCCGTCGTGCGTACGCGCCCACGAGCAATACCGCTGCCCATGATAACCATGAGAAAATCAATTCATGGGTTTCTTTTTCCCTATATGGTTATGGGGACCGCTTGGCGGCCTTTCGGGCCGCCGGAGCTCCGCTATAACTTTTTAATGTTGACATAATTTAACGTTGCCGTGGCAAATGTTTCTTAAACGATTCCAGAAAAAACTGCAATGAAATGTCAGAGTGACCTGAACCTTTAGTCACTCTTTAGAACTTCAAGAAGTTTATAAAATTGAGTCCAAGAAATCCATTGTACTACACTTATATCAGGTACAGATTGAAATCACATCTTTTCTTAAATTCTATCGCCTAAGAATCTTTTATGACCCTAGTAATCCCAACACTCTCCTGCATCACTTTTGTAAACCTCCAGACTGAGTCCCTTGCTGAGAACCAATCCGTTGTTGTAGCCAGCGGTCCTCATGAAGCCCGCGTCATGCGCAGTGTAGCACGAGCCCCAGCGTTCATTCAGCTTGAGAGTGAAGACAAACTGACCGGGGTAGAAAGAGTCTCTGGTTTTTGAAGTCACTGAATCTCGTGCTAGAGACGTTAAACTGACGCCGGACACTCCTTCCACGCCGTAACAGGGGGAATGGCTAGCATAATTGCCCTTGTCAGTTGTTTCAAACCCGATAAATCTGGTACCTTCTCACACACCATATCTGATATCGCTGTCAGTGTCTTGTCCATTGCTGATGTCATGCGCGACTGTAATGGCAACGGTCAGCGGTGAGGTATCTGTTAAGACACCTGCGGGTATCAATGGCACCTTGAGCAGAACAGCCTGTGCTAATGAGCCCGAGTTGAAAGTGATTTGAGCAGCGAACACTGTGCGATCTTCAGCAATGTATGACGCATGTGTTTTAAGCAATAAGGTTGTCATGAGGAAGACTTTGATGTTTCCCTAACAAAGAGAACAAGTGTTACTACTTCATTAAAATTCAGAGCTTAAACTGTGCAGATATACCGTGTATTTTGCTCCAAGAGGACGCGGTAAAGTATGATACAATCCTATTGGTTGTTAGCGCGGTCGGGATTTCCTTTTTGTGACCATGGTCACGGTAAGGGAACGCAAACGATGTGTGTTGAAAAAATGTTAACAATAATAAATGCAGTTTGAGAAGGGTGGGGAAACATTAAATAAGATTAAATTTAAAGTTATTTACAGGTCATGGTCGGTGCGTAACAGTTAAAAACTGTGACCTCTGGATATGAAAATACCCAGGGCCTCGTCACTGGCTTTGGGAGCACTTGTGCGACCAGGTGTAAATTTTTAGGCTCACTGCAAAAATTTTAGGCGCAGAGTTAAAAATTTTAGGCGCACAGCGTCAAATACTTGGAGCACCTACTCAAAAATTAAAGAATACTTAAAGAATACTCGCCTTGTCGAGTGAAAGGGAATTTTGTGTTTGCTTTTACAGCCAGCAAAACGTTACCACTAATGACCAGTAAAAGTCAGCAATTTAGGAAACTGCAGTCACTATCAGAGCAGAGGTTGCTGCGAGTAAACCATTGGTGGTTGCCCGGGAAAACTCGAGTAGCTGGCCACGCTAGGTTGCGCTAGAGACTGGGCATAGTATTCATGCGGTGCACTCAGGGACGGACACTCGGGTGGTACCGCAGGGATCCCCTGTTGTAAGGAAGTTGCTGTTGCTGTTGATAGGACATTGGTGGTTGTTGAACTTGCTGTTGGCTTGGGAAGGTTTGTTGGACGTTGCTTGGAGGCTGCATCTGGGCCTGGGGCGGAGCATGCGCGTGACTAAGCTGAGTCGGCTGGTAAGGCGCTGAAATCACGTGGTTAGACATGTGACTTGTGTAGGGTTGCACAGGACCTTGGCTAGAGTATGCCGTGCCCTAAAAATTGTATAATAAAACAAACATTTCTAGGGAAAGGCGCCGACAGTATCAGGGATTAAGATTTTCTTAAAACACTCACCGTAACAGATGACCCCAGAACGGCACCAGGCTCGCTCATATAGTGACAGTGACGTAGGAGGAGAGACCTGGGGATAGCTTGCAAGATGCGGGGCATAGAGCTGAGTGGCCTGGAAAACAGCAACGGAACAAGTTAGTGAAAACGCAGAGCATATGGGCATTCTGTTTGCGCATGCGCGAGATGAATGGAATAATTTGAGTTCGGCGCCATTTGTTTGAACGCGTACGCGCTGCGTCGGGTTTTTTAAACCGGTGATCTACGTTGCGAGAAAGATCTTGACAAGGGAGATGAAAAATTATAACAAGTTTACACACATTTCTAACACTGTGGATATTCACAGTGTTTGTCGGGACTTTGGATGAGGATACATTAATGATCAAAGTGCGAACATAACGAGATAAAGGCCCAAAGAAGTGGAGTTTGGAATTTGATTTAACGAAGATCAAGATGTTCACTGGAGAAGACAAACGATGAAGGTTAGTCTCAAGATGTTGAAGCTTTATTTTTATGATTCATGGGGTTGTATATTGAGACGATCGTCAGATACGCGATCCTGTATGATGGGGAAATTTTGAGTTTGAGCTGATTTTCTTTGAACTTTGAAGTAAATTTTCGACATGTTTCCGGTTGCCCCCAAGCTTTAAATTACTGCAAACAACATGTCTCTTCTTCTTCTCCTCAGCCGCTGGGGACTCCAGACTTTAAAAAATGCGCAGTTTGCAGGATTACAATTCTCTTACAGCAACTTTTGGCAAATTTTTAATCGCGATGTTTTGGTAGTTTTTCTGAGTCGTGGATCACTAAGGTCTTTCGTCTTGTTGTTCTCCAAATCTGTTATGCAGGGTATGTAGTTGTCTATTTTTTACACTGTTAAAGTTTCGTTTTAATACACGTGGACTTTTGCTATTTTTCTTCCTGTTTTTCTGTAGGTATTTTTATAATCGCCTTTTTAGTCTCCAAGAGCTCACTTGAGTAGAAACTTTGGTTAAAATACTTTATTTCACTCGCCCCCAAGTCCCAAAGCACTTTCATTGCATTGTTTGTTTACTTCTCTTTTGCTCTATCCAGTTTATTTCTCCTACAAAAATGCGTGGCCTTATTCCAAGAAGAAAAACTGGTACCGTTTCTGTCGAAATTTTCGCGTTTCATGTACATTTAGCTTTCTAACGGCACCCGGGAACCGATTGACGTGAGCTTTCCTCTCGCGCAGCGTTTATATTTTGTAAGAATTCCTCTGCCTTTCGAGCTGATTTTTTTGGAAACAATCTAGCAAAATGTACAAACTAGCTTCCAAAAGACTATTGTTTTGCTGTTATTTACCATGCTCTGAGGATTCAGAGAAAGGCAGTTACTTAGACAAACAAAATTAGAACAACATGTTATAACTGTTTTTCAATTATTTGCTGCACATGCAGGCATTAAAAAAATTGGGAGTTTCACCAGAAACACCATAGACTGATGAAGAGGATATATGTCTTCTTTACAGTTCTTCTCAATGTTTAGGGATTTGTAATGTACTAGCTCTTGCAACAACTCCATGTTCTGTACAGTATGGTTATCAAATATTTATGTTGGAACGTAAATGCAGTTGTGATAATCAATGTCCAACCTTAGCTACAATCGTGGACAAAATTCCTTGGGACACTTGTGTAATTGCATTAATTTTCTGTGTTTTTAAAACGGAGTTTTAAAAAAGCACTGTTTCCGTTTCAAAATGCGTTGCTTCCCCGCCCCCCATACAATGTTGAAAATCTAGAGAAATAGAGCGTGTACACTTGTCCAACATTGTAGGGGGGAAGGGGGAGGGGCTGAACAAGTGTAGATGAATTCGCGCCTGACTTTTTATTTGGCGCGTGTGAAAAAGCGCCACAAATGTAAATTTGTCCCAAGACTTTTGTCCATGATTGTCTGAATTTAAGTTAAGTAATAAAATGTCATTTCTCAGTGGTTTTCTACATTCTAAATGTGTTTTTTCTAGACTCTGTGAATAGATCGTTATACAATGACTGTTTCTGAGCTATTTCGTGGTTTATTAACGCATTTTGTTTTCTTTTTTAATTTTTCTCCACGCGAGGTGTAAATCGGAATTTTTCAGTGTTCTATCTCAGAATGGCGCGTGCGGTATTTGAAGGCACAAACATGGTTAACGCTAAAAGCAGCAACGGGCATTATAGATCATGGTGTAAAGACAAGAATTTCTGTCGAACAGCGAGCAAAAGCCTTGTTTTTTAAGAAAAACAGAAGGTCTTCACCCCTGGAAATCGCGCGGAAATGTCATATCTCGAAGTCAACTGTAGCATGAATATGTGATACATGCAGGCAGTGAGCGTGCATCGCAGACACTACTTTCACCCAAAAGATACCGAACCAAGCATTTGAAAGTTGTTTCCAGCCATTGGGAGTCATTTCCCTTTATTTGTTTACGAAATGACTATTGTGTGACATGTTGTGATGTCATTCGCAATAAGTTGGTCCCTTTTTATTTGCATAACTCAACGGTTCTCAGCCACGGTACTCACTTTAAAACCTTAAAATCTGCCTAACTATTTCCAAAAGCTCACATTTAAGACGTGTTGAAGTCAACTGTATTTAGAAATCGATCTTCCACACCTTTATTGCTGGGAAAAAGTTAATTTTGAGCTCTGCAAACACGGTTCTCATTTTTCATTGTTAGAAATTGTTTTAAAGTTAACTCTTCTACACTGGATTTAGTGAGAACCGTTGCGTTCACTGCCAGCGTGCTGTGACATGACTTTTGTGAACTTATTTCCAAAACGGACCATAACTGTCGTGTTAAAAATATATTTTGGCTGGCATTCTTAGTCGATACTTTGAGGAAATTGAATTAAAACTGTCTTTCTTCGCCGCTGAGTACTGCGCGATGACCAGTGAACGCTGACGTCACTACCCGAAGAGTAAAGCGCCTCACTATATTTGTACTCACTGAAACAAGCTGTAATAACTGTTAAGGTGATCACTAAGATTGGCTTAAATACCAGATTTGTCGTTTAAATATTGAAGTATCTGAAGAACTGTACATTAATGTTAACAGTTCGTTACGTATCCAAGTCAAGCGACTCAATTATCACTGCCATCACATACAAAAGTTTCTATATTATGTGAGATCAACACCTTTCCCGGCGGGTCCAAAACTATTAAAAAAAAAATACGGAAAAGCCGGGTGAAAGCTCTAAGAAATGCCTGTCTTAACTCAGGTATTCACGCTCACGGGTCCTAAATGCATTTAGAGCCAAAAAACATCGTAATTGTGCATTTTTCCATGAGACGTAAAAATCAGACAATCGTGGACAAAATTCCTTGGGACACTTGTGTAATTGCATTAATTTTCTGTGTTTTTAAAACGGAGTTTTAAAAAAAGCACTGTTTCCGTTTCAAAATGCGTTGCTTCCCCCACCCGCCCCCCATACAATGTTGAAAATCTAGAGAAATAGAGCGTGTACACTTGTCCAACATTGTAGGGGGGAAGGGGGAGGGGCTGAACAAGTGTAGATGAATTCGCGCCTGACTTTTTATTTGGCGCGTGTGAAAAAGCGCCACAAATGTAAATTTGTCCCAAGACTTTTGTCCATGATTGTAGCTTTGACATACATCTAATTTATAGTCTTACACTGTTAGCCTGTGAAATAAATATGCTATTGCTCAACATTACTCTGCAGCATGAGAGATACACCAGGTGGTGTAATCAGGTCAATCTAATTAAGAATGAAAATTAATAGTTATTCACCATTTCACAGATAAATTAAGATGCAAAATGAAAATGTTGTAAATGGGATTAACAATTTCATTTTCAAATTTTCGATGAAAGGCAATTAAGGTATTTTACCTATATACACCTTCAGTGTTAACTGTAGCACAATATAAAATATTGTTGAATATCACTGGATAGCAGGTCTTTCCAGTAACTCAACCCTCTAATAGAACTGAAAAAGCTCATTATTTTAGCATTTACAGTGGATGTGAAGATGAAGACAGGAGGATGGGGAGGGGTTTACTGTACTAAATAAAGCCCACAACTGTACTATTTCTGACTTCTAATGTAATCTTGGTTATGTTATCTATTTCAGACCTTAAACTGCCACATTTGAGCCTTCAAGTGAGCCCCCTTGTCTTGCATAACCATCCTTCCAAGATATTGTGATGAAGTTGCTATTTATTTCCAGCTGAGTTGGTTGCAACAATGCTACTTTGGAAACCATGTGTGTGGCTTTCAAAGAGACAAATCCTTGTTTGGTTGAAGCATAAGACCAGCAACTTGACTGGTGGAACAATCAATACTGCATCAAATGTTGTTTGTTAATTTGCCTGTAATAAGAACCTACCTATCAGAACAAATGCCAATTATCTTAGCAGAATAAATGTGAAAACTTAAGTCAAAAAAATTGTATTAGTTTTTTGTTTTTGTTGTTGTTGTTGTTGTTGTTGTTGTTTTTAATTATTCTTTTTGTCGGCAGCTGAAATTATCAACAGCAAATTGATACCCATGTATGTTGTGTTGATATGTTTAGCCTGTTGGAGGAGGGGGTAAAAGTGGCCAGGAAATTCCTTCTATTTAACAATTAGATTATGAGCTCGAGATTTCTATGAGGTGATAGTTGATGAGGCCGAAGGCCGAATCAACTATCACCTCATAGAAATCGAGAGCGAATAATCTAATTGTTTTAGTAGAATTCTAACTGAAATTAACAAAAATAACGGTTTCCTATGATTTTTTCCACGCATTATTGGACTTTACGCTTAGACAAAGTTGCACGTATCGAACTGTCCTTGGCAAATTTGCAGTTGTTTACGCGCGTACCCGCTTTCTCAATATTTTCAAGTTTTTAAAGTCAAGAAACCGTCAATGTGCTTCTTTTAGTTTTCTCAGGAATTTAATTACATGTTTACATCTAAATTCCCTTCCAAAACCTCGGAAAAACTATAACAACATCGCATTTCGAGGACGACCGACAGCCAACTGCACTCTAATGGCTGATAGTATACGAGTAGCTCAGCCAATCAGATTGCAGCATTTGTATAGTATACTAGTAGAATTCTACTAATTTGGAATAGTAATCTGCACTGCTAAGGCAGAAAAAATGAGTGAATTCCTAGGAGTACAAAGCTCAGTCCAAAGGCAAAAAGCCCAACTTGTGAACTTTAAGAGGATGCAGCTGAAAAAGGAGCTGTGTCATTTTACTAGGCCATTTCTCCACAGTACCAATCTTTTGTGCATCTTTGTGGTATGGTTTGGTTTCACAGGAATGGAGCATTTAAATTTTAATAACTTTGTCGAAACCTCCTTTTCAAGGTGTGTTTGTTTAGTGCTTGACTACTGCCAATTTGACTGTAGCCTCCATATCAATTGTTTAATACTTTCACAGGTGAAACTAATAATTACAGTCACAAGTAACTTGCTCTCTGATGAAATCCTTAATTTTTCTTCCATCTTTAAAAGCCCCCCATGGGTTTAAATACTTCTCTCTCTTTCTACTACATTATGATTTTTCTTAACTCGACAGTGAAGTTTTCTGTTTGGGTATTAAATCGTCGTCGCTGGTTATGCCAAAAAACTTGTGCGAAAGTTTATTTTTCGATTGACACGTGCACAATTGCTCGAGGATTATTGCGTTAGTAGTTGAAGCGATGAAAAACGTTTATAGCGCACGAAAAAACATAGAATATTTCAATAGTTACTTAAGGCAGCTCTAGAATGATGAAAATAACTTATAATTACGTCTGTGCTTAACAGGCCCTCCGCAACGTATCGTTCAGTTCACAAATATTCCTTGATCCGTGTTCTAACAATTCCAAAACAAGACTAGAAGCGGTTGTATAGGCCTTGATCTTCTGAAACGGACTTGGTTGGGACTTTTTACAAGGCTCCAAAAACACCATTTGGTTGATTTTCTGACGCTTTCACTCGAGTTACAAAGGGAAAAAAGAAAAAGACTACTTCCATTACCGAAAAATTTGTCGTAACTATCGCCATTTTGCTTTCATTTTGCTTACACGCAAAGCAGGCGCATACCAGCGGTTACTCACAAAATACTTTTTGCGGAGCATGCGCAAACAAAATGCCTCTATGCTAAAACGCAGGCCAACGTCCATTCCCGGTTTTCATACCGTGAGGGCCTGGGTATGAGTCCGTATATTATGGGATTAACATCACAAGACCCATATATTCTGAGACAGCACACCGAGCTTTACAAAATCCTCAAGTTTTGTGTCAAGCGGGCCAATATTGAACAAGGTACAGCCATTAAAAAACTCCAAAGTTTGCAAAGAAATGTATGGATTGCCGGACATTCCGGACAAGTACATTTGTTAGTAAACTTTTAAGTTTTTAAATGGCTGTATCTTGTTCAATATTGGCCCAATTGACACGAAACTTGAGGATTTTGTAAAGCGCGGTGTGCTCTTTCAGAATATATGGGTCTTGCGTTGTTAATCCAATGATACACAGACTCACACCCAGGATCTCACTTTATGAAATCCGGCATGTGAATTATTTTCCAGGGCTTCTACACATGTAAGTGCGTGAATCGAACCGTAAAGGCCGCCGCACATTATGTGTGATAGCTGATTTGGGCTGCGCCCTCGTCAATAATCACGCGCGCGATTGGAATCTCGAGGTCATAACCCTAATTGTTAATTCCTAAACTCCACTTCACATCTTGTGATCACACTTTTTAGTGCTTTAAGTGCCAGGGTGTCAAATTTAAGTGCAATGACTGCACTCTTCATTTTTGCACTCAAGCAAGTTTAAATGAAAGAATAAACTATCAAGAAATTACCTCTGGTATAAACTCAGGGCTTGCAGACATTGTTCGTTCATTGATGATAATTCGTGGCGTTTTCTAAAAAAAGGAAAAAAATGGTATTACTTATAACCGATCATATACTAAGGATGGGAGGAAATTCTGTCACAAAATCAGCAGTACATAGAAAGCCTGAACGTAGGGGAAAACGCAGACGGTAAAAGACAACTTGGAAAAGTACGGTTAAGGCCAATTTTTTCATACTTTTTTTGTTACTGTTTAGGTTGCTTCGTACCACTCTCTCTAGGAAAGAAACATGACAACTTCACGCCGCTTTAAGTGTGTACCCCAAATTCTGGGGTGATTGAGCATTCACGCTATTGTTCTTACTCATCACTTATTCATAACGATATTGTGCCGACAACACGGCATGTTTCCGAAGAGCGCAAGCTCTTTGAAGTTGGTGAGATATTTTTCTTTTGAGAGAGAAGAAATAAAACCCTAGGGACTACGATATTGTCTGCGTGATTGATTTTAAATTCATAGAATGTGTTACCACAGCTGGTGCCACCATTCTTGTCAATTTCAAACTTGAACCAGAGATTGACGAAGGAGGTTTTTGTCAATTACCAGCGAACGACCAGACACATCGGTCAATATTTACGCTCTCAGCGAAATTTTGGTTACAAGAATCGCGTTTGAGTAAACAAGTTTTTGAAGGCGGTAAAGAGTAAAGGTCGAAAATTCTACATAATCGCCTTTTTAACTTTTCTGAGTCAACATTTCGATCAAGAAAGGGTTTCTTTTTCCAAAACACGGGAGCGCATGCGAATTGAATTTATGCCCGCGTATTATATTTACCTTGGTACAAAGTAGCAGTTACAAAACTTGTTGCGTGCGGCAATGCGGCTTTGATGTTAAACGTTTTTATTTTGCTGATCTTTTCTTACCTTATTTCGTTTCTCGTTGCCTTTGCTTTAACATTCCCTGCGTAAAATCTTTTTGACTGAAGTGCACTCACTGGAATCGAAACAAAACAAATATATACACGATAAAAAAAAGCCTCAATTGATTGTTTATCGTAAAATAAAAACTTAACAAGTTACACGCCGCGATTGTCGAAATTTCCACTTACGAGCGGGGCTAAACGTGGCTGCATGGAGTAACATTATGAGTTTTTGGGGAAAAATATAAAAAAATAAAAAAACTAATAACAAGTTACACGCCGCAATTGTCGGAATTTCCATTTACGCGCGGGGGTTAACGTGGCTACATGAAGGAAAATGATAAAACTCGCTGAGTTTTCATTAAAAAAATACAAATCAAGGATTTTTCATTGAACTTTCTTTATTGAGCAAAGAAAGAAAAAGTCATCAAATACATCTTCTGGGAGGAACAGATAACATGAAACTGCTGTGAATAAAACTTGCCGGCGACTTTGAATCGAGCACTCAGTCGGCTTCAAAATAAAAGAATCCTCATTAAATCTCTCCTTGGAGCTCCTCGAAAGCGTCTAATTAAAAAGTTGTGGTCAAGGAAAAGTTCAAACCATTAAGTGATCTGGGCATTCACCAAGTATCGGAACGTGTTCACGCATAAATTAACTATAGCCGCCGCTGTACGAAAAAATCTAATTTTGGTGTTCCGTGACCAAAACAACTCGTTCAAGATCTCTTTTTAAAGCTCTCGATATGATCTGTATTCAAAAATACACAAGAGTTAAGCTTACAAAATTTGAAAATACGTTGCGAAGAAGCCAAATCTATAAAATGTCTGCGGTGATTACTTGGGATTACTTCATAATCATTCACACGTCGCGAACAAAGGTTACGTTCACAAGTCAGTTCGCCCATGGTCCCTTAATTGCAGCATTGTTCCAGCCTTTTGAAGTCTCTTTGAGGTCTCCTTCCAAAATATCTCACCTTTTTCAAACCGAATAAAACCGAAGTTATTCGAGACGCTTTCGGATGCTACCGAAAGTAAAGCCCAAAGGAATAAACTGAGCCTTCAAGCTACAACATCCAGCGGTGTAAGCCATTTCAGAAAGACACATTTACAGCGGCGTGAAGTTGTAATGAGTGGCGGCTGTACATTTTACCATAATACCATGCGAACCTTGCGCAGCCCATAGTATACAAGGAAAGCCATATTTTTGCAATACTTCATCTGGTTTGCAAGATTTGAACTTTTTGGAACTTTTCTGTACGTCGTTTTTTTTTATGAACGCTGTAAAAAGTTTTCGTGCACTAATTCTTATGGGTAAATGAACAAGTTGCCATCTATTTTTCCTACGGAGGACTGTAATGGAACTTTAACAGCTAGTTAGATAAATTCTTCTTCAAGGGTTTTTTAAACAAATATAAGGATAGCTCGCATCAAAACTGCACGATCAGTAAAAGCAGGTTTTCTTAGGTCTAAAGGCTGCCGCACACTAGCCGAGTTTTTGTCGTAGAACTGCAGATTTTTTTGTTGGGGTCAAATCGGGTTAAAATTTGTCGGGACATCAGCTTGCCGCACACTAGCCGATTTTTTTGTCGCGACTAACCGCGTTTAGTCTTGGGGCCGAGTCAATCTCCGCCATGTTCGAAAGAGGCTGTTTCACGCGACTCTCATGATAATTCCTCATTGGTTGAGGTACACGCGAGCCCCGACAAATTGTCTTGGTCCACCGCACACTTGCCGGCAAGGCTCGACAAGACGTTTTGAGATCTAGCACTGTCAGATATCGCCCGAAAAGCCCCGGTTTTGTTGGAGACTTGTCTGAATTCACCGCACACTAGCCGACAAGTGTACTTTTCATAACTAAATTTAACCACTATTTTGAATATGCTTGAAGCTATCCTCCAGGCTTCTTTTAGCGAGGTTTTGAACGAGATAGAGCCTGGGACTTGGATTCCGTTAGGGATTTTCGTACTGGGTGACATATCAGTCACCGATCGAAAATGATTCTCGATCTGCTTTACGGCTACTCAAACCGCTTGAAAAGGCTTCTTATTATACGGAATAGAAAGGGAGAAAAGAGGAGAGTATCGCGGTAGAGTTTTTAAAAAGCTTATTTTAGTGAAATCATCGTAGACACGAAAAAATAAGTTCGAAATAACCTTTATGTTCTCGGCTCAAAGTTGCTTGCCGGCAACCTCGTTAGTTTGACTTGTTTTCGAGAAAGCCGTAAGCCAATCACAACATTGAATGTAGCGACCTATGTAACGCCGCTCGTGGTTGGGAATTTCTGGCTATGAAAGAGGTTTGTTTACCTTTCACTTTCTTCAATCTTGTCCTTGACAAGAGGCTCCATTCTGTAGCATTCATCTGTGATGTATGGGAGAGCTTAGTCAATGAACCCGTCAATTCTTCAATTTATTAACTATAGAGGTTTTGCACGGCAGTCGTGTTGCATGGTAGAAATAACAGATTCTTTTTGCCATGTAAAAAAGGTTCTTTCTTATCCAAAATATTTTTATTGTTCCTGCCATGCAACATAGCGCGCTGCCTTGCAAAACCTCTATAGAACATTCCTTGCTACATGTACCCATAATTTAACAACATGGTTGCAGAGATACACGTATCCCTTTTCAAAATTCCCTGACGTCTCTCTGATAAAAATCCAATATCCCTGACCAGTCATACACAAATGTCAGATATACAATCATGTAGTAGCGGCTTCTGGTCTCAACTTACAGCCGCTCTTTCCGTCCATTCATTAAGACTCGTAAGTTTTCAACCAATTTCTCTTGATTCGTAGCAGAGAGAACCTGAAGCCAGTCTGACATGAAATCTAAGCCTGTTCTTCATCTCACCTCTACTTAAGTGAAGAGTAGCACAGGTTTTACAATCCCAGCAAAACAAACCTTCCATATCTTGATTTGTTTCTTCTTGTTCGTCTTCGCCTTCAATACTGGCTCCCTTTAACATGTCTGTACACAAGTCTATCTTTTCCTAAATGCCGATAAAACGTTATGGAATAAATAAGAGTAAAGTAAAGGAACTTAAAGTGCACCTTACCCCAAAATATTTTTTGCTTAAGGTAATTCCTTAGTATTGCATTGCGCATCCCTACTGCGCACGATTTTCGCGTCATCAGCGCGCGCACATGGGCGCGTGCACGTGCAAAACGTAAGAGATTTCCCTCAAACTGTGCTCGATAACGGAATAAATTCTCCTTTTCTCTTAAACGAGCACGGTGACCCCCGATTTTTTTTTCAGGTATTTGCTAAGAACAGTCTAATGAAGAACATATTTGAAGAGGAAAAAAAGTTTGATAGTAGAACACGATTTTTTTTTGGAAAATAGTTCCCAACTGGGTGTATTTTGGCCATGGCGAGGACCTCAAGCTAACCGCGGAAATGTCCGAAAAAGTGCAATATTCCCGCAAACAAGCAATCAAAAACGGCTTAAATAAAGCAATACTACTTATGTCAATAAATGAAGCTTTACCTTCAAGACAAAACTTTGTGCCTTTCAAGTAACCAAGATTTAATTCTGTACGAAGGCGATTCGAACTTTTAACGCGCAACCAGTAAAAATACCCCATTTTAAGAGCCTGCTGACGCGTAAACAAGCACGGTGACCCCATTTTTGTATTGCATTTTTATAATGTTCATATCATGAATGTTCATTACGCCAAGTTTCAAAAAAGTTTGATAGTAGAACAATTTCAAGGGAATTACCTTAAATAACGCTATGCACCTGTTTGAAACCCATTGCGCCTTTTTTCCCCTTTAGTCCTAATTTTGACTTTTACAGGCTGTAAAAGTTAAGAAATCTGGCCATCATCTGTTCCACGACCAAGCAAGTAAGGGGTATGGGTCTATTCCTGGGTTGATGTCACAAACTTCTTTGCATGCATGTTTACAAAGACTTAATACGATGCAAATCAGTCTGTGACGTCAACCCAGGAATAGACCCATGCCCCTTACTAGCTCGGTCGTGCAACAGGTGATGGCTAGATTTCTAACTTTTACAGCCTATAAAAAAGTCAAGATTTAGTTTAAAAAGGTGCAGCGCGTTTCGAACAGGTGCAAACATTTATTTAAGCGAAAAAATATTTTGGGGTTAGGTGCACTTTAAAGTTTAAGTCTATAAACCAACCAAGTGGCCCATCAGGGCAGCACTGTCTGTAGCATAAAACGGCTAGCAGTATTTCTACCCACCCCCAACCCCTATCCGGGGTGGGATGCTCTGTGTAGTCCATCGCAGGGTTACACCAGGTCCCATTTAACAGTCCGGATTATCCCAATATATCAGGACAGCCGTAACTCGCATTTCAACCAATGAGAACTCGTGTTACGATTCAAGTGTCACGTGTCATGACACAGCAATATTTCCCAGATGGCGGACGAAGGTCGGACGAATCGTGATCTTTTGACCTGTCCATTATTGCTACTCGAACGGGAAGGTATATAATTGTGGCCTTGTATATTTTGTATTAATTAAATAAGGATTTCAAAGGCAACTCTGTATTTGGGTCCATTGAAAGCTGCCTTGAAGGAGTTTGAAGAAATCTAGTAATTGACTTGATGGAATCACCACATCGGAATTAAAAGCGCAGCCAGCGCGATTTCTAATAGAGCTTAAGAGAGACTGCTTTAAAGAATTCTGGCATTGGTAAGTAGTTTATTTCCGTTTTTGTTCCTGAATTAGTGGAATCACATACCCTTTCATACTGAACTGCGCGTTGTTCGCGTTGTTCGATCGATCGAGAATTGCAAGTTTTGATGTTGCGTTGGTCAATTTCAACTGTTAGAAAGGCCTCAAATTCAAAGAGAGTTTTACAAAATATCGGCGTTGTTTACAGCCGTAGAATTTGGCATGATGAAACTTTACCAACCCTAGAACCAGCAAAACATATAAACAGCTCGATAAAAAATACGCAAATACTAGAAAATAACGCGTACTCTTTACTAACTTGGGATATGACCACAAAATCGCGTCTACTTCGTCGCTTTAAACCAGAAAACTCAAGAATTAGAAACAGGTTGCGTTCTCTCACTTCCAAAATGACCGCGTATTCTCCTTCTCAACGTTTCATCGAAAAAACTCCCGGAAATGCCAGATAGGCTCTATCCTCTTTTTTCCGCATAAAAGGTCCGCCATTTTCCTTGCTAACAATAGCTTCATGCCGTCATGCCCTCCTTAAGGTATCATGGTAGGTGGATTGACAGTGTTTGGAAATCGCGCTCTTACGCTGGCGCTTTGAAAGAAAACCCCATCAACCTATACATTTTTTGAAAGCTTAATAGTTATAGAATACAATCATATGTTTGAAATTTTCTAAAACGTTATTGTCGCAGTTATATAAAAAGAAATACCCAGAAACACTGCTTTGCTTAAACTGGTTCGCTTCCGCGCGTGAATCATCGGAGCGGCGCGATTAACATCGGAAATGTTTTCTCACACATCACCCTCAAAAAGGGTGTCGGCGATTTTCCAGATGTGGTTTGGTTTTTTTTCTACACCCTCTAAAAGTTTGATGTTCTGAACGCGGGTGTTTCCTTCCACTAAAGAGGCCATAACTCTGAAACGGAAGCGAAATTAAACAAAGCCCGACACCTTTTTTCGGAGGAGGTAATAGGGAACATACCTGCCGATTTTCAGCCAATTCCGTTGGAAGACACGCGCAAACGAACTAAAAATGTTCATCCTTATATGCAGTTTTGTTTTATCGAGAAAAAGACGAAAAACCTTTTGCGAGATCGGTATGATTAGGTGTTAAAAATCCCCTCCGCGCTGACAGATGTCGGCATGGGTCAGTTTACCAAAACAATGGGTCATGACAACTTGAAATAAACAGACGTCTACGTTGCAGTGAAATCGCCTGAGAAGCGAAAAACTACTTAGGTTTAAACAGGTTTGTATTTAAACTGCCGTGATTACTTCGTCGGCGGCATTGGTGTTATGTTGTTCGAGTTTAGACTTCTTCGTTCTCCAGACATTTTCTGAAACCATATATGCCTCGTGAAGCCAAAAAGAGGAAATTTCGAGGTCTATATCGTCTACATCTACATCTGTGCTTGAATCGATCTCTCGCTGTGGAAGTTTCGGAATCGCGGCCGTTCGCCAGCAACTTCGTGCGACTAGCACTTGTTGTATTTTGATCTTCAGCTTCATTGGCGGGATTTGTGTCCTCGAGTTCCTTCAACCATTCTTCTAAGTTTAAAACAATGCGACCCACAGTCGCTCAGATCAGGAGCCAAAGATCTTGCTCGACGCTGAACTTGCTGGTTCCACCAAATTTTCGCCTCTTCGGCTTCTTCGGAGACGAAAATGGGCAAGAAGTTTTCTTGCGAGTTTTCGTCCTGACATAAAGAAAAGTTGACAAGAACGAAAGCTTGACTTGCGATGAAACAACCAGATCGAGAACAGTTCGCGTGCGCAAATAAATTATCACACCGCAATTCGCATTACATGTGACAACTGGCGGTGAATTTTAATTAGAGCTGTCAACGCGCCGTAAGAGATTTAATGAGATTCAAAAACAGTTTTTCTCTTTATCGTAAAAAGTAAAAAAGCTTTTTTCACCATTCTTTCTGCAAATTATTTTTCTCAGTCTTCTCAATTTGAACCAGAAAGAATGGTGAAAAAAGCTTTTTTACTTTTTACGATAAAGAGAAAAACTGTTTTTGAATCTCATTAAATCTCTTACGGCGCGTTGACAGCTCTAATTAAAATTCACCGCCAGTTGTCACATGTAATGCGAATTGCGGTGTGATAATTTATTTGCGCACGCGAACTGTTCTCGATCTGGTTGTTTCATCGCAAGTCAAGCTTTCGTTCTTGTCAACTTTTCTTTATGTCAGGACGAAAACTCGCAAGAAAACTTCTTGCCCATTTTCGTCTCCGAAGAAGCCGAAGAGGCGAAAATTTGGTGGAACCAGCAAGTTCAGCGTCGAGCAAGATCTTTGGCTCCTGATCTGAGCGACTGTGGGTCGCATTGTTTTAAACTTAGAAGAATGGTTGAAGGAACTCGAGGACACAAATCCCGCCAATGAAGCTGAAGATCAAAATACAACAAGTGCTAGTCGCACGAAGTTGCTGGCGAACGGCCGCGATTCCGAAACTTCCACAGCGAGAGATCGATTCAAGCACAGATGTAGATGTAGACGATATAGACCTCGAAATTTCCTCTTTTTGGCTTCACGAGGCATATATGGTTTCAGAAAATGTCTGGAGAACGAAGAAGTCTAAACTCGAACAACATAACACCAATGCCGCCGACGAAGTAATCACGGCAGTTTAAATACAAACCTGTTTAAACCTAAGTAGTTTTTCGCTTCTCAGGCGATTTCACTGCAACGTAGACGTCTGTTTATTTCAAGTTGTCATGACCCATTGTTTTGGTAAACTGACCCATGCCGACATCTGTCAGCGCGGAGGGGATTTTTAACACCTAATCATACCGATCTCGCAAAAGGTTTTTCGTCTTTTTCTCGATAAAACAAAACTGCATATAAGGATGAACATTTTTAGTTCGTTTGCGCGTGTCTTCCAACGGAATTGGCTGAAAATCGGCAGGTATGTTCCCTATTACCTCCTCCGAAAAAAGGTGTCGGGCTTTGTTTAATTTCGCTTCCGTTTCAGAGTTATGGCCTCTTTAGTGGAAGGAAACACCCGCGTTCAGAACATCAAACTTTAGAGGGTGTAGAAAAAAACCAAACCACATCTGGAAAATCGCCGACACCCTTTTTGAGGGTGATGTGTGAGAAAACATTTCCGATGTTAATCGCGCCGCTCCGATGATTCACGCGCGGAAGCGAACCAGTTTAAGCAAAGCAGTGTTTCTGGGTATTTCTTTTTATATCACTGCGACAATAACTTTTTAGAAAATTTCAAACATATGATTGTATTCTATAACTATTAAGCTTTCAGAAAATGTATAGGTTGATGGGGTTTTCTTTCAAAGCGCCAGCGTAAGAGCGCGATTTCCAAACACTGTCAATCCACCTACCATGATAACCTTAAGAGCATGACGCCATGATCTATTGTCAGCAAGGAAAATGGTAGACCTTTTATGCTGAAAAAGAAGATAGAGCCTATCCGGCATTATTCGGGAGTTTTTTCGATGAAGCGTTGAGAAGGAGAATACGAGGCCATTTTGGAAGTGAGAGAACGCAAACTGTATTCTAATCCTTGAGTTTTCTGGTTTAAGCGACGATGTAGACGCGATTTTGTGGTCATATCCCAAGGTTAGTAAAGAGTACGCGTTATTTTCTAGTATTTGCGAATTTTTCATCGAGCTGTTTATATTTTTTGCTGGTTCTAGGGTTGTTAAAGTTTCATCATGCCAAATTCCACGGCTGTAAACAACGCCGATATTTTGTAAACTCTCTTTGAATTTGAGGCCTTTCTAACAGTTGAAATTGACCAACGCAACATCAAAACTTGCAATTCTCGATCGATCGAACAACGCGACAACGCGCAGTTCAGTATGAAAGGGTATGTGATTCCACTAATTCAGGAACAAAAACGGAAATAAACTACTTACCAATGCCAGAATTCTTTAAAGCAGTCTCTCTTAAGCTCTATTAGAAATCGCGCTGGCTGCGCTTTTAATTCCGATGTGGTGATTCGATCAAGCAATTACTAGATTTCTTCAAATCTTCAAGACGCTTTCAATGAACCCAAAAACAGAGTTGCCTTTGAAATCCTTCTTTAATTAATACAAAATATACAAGGCCACAATTATAGTACCTTCCCGTTCGAGTAAAAATAATGGACAGGTCAAAAGATCACGATTCGCCCGACCTTCGTCCGCCATCTGGGAAATATTGCTGTGTCATGACACGTGACACTTGAATCGTAACACGAGTTCTCATTGGTTGAAATGCGAGTTACGGCTGTCCTGATATATTGGGATAATCCGGACTGTTAAATGGGACCTGGTGTAACCCTGCGATGGACTACACAGAGCATCCCACCCCGGATAGGGGTTGGGGGTGGGTAGAAATACTGCTAGCCGTTTTATGCTACAGACAGTGCTGCCCTGATGGGCCACTTGGTTGGTTTATAGACTTAAACTTTAAAGTGCACCTAACCCCAAAATATTTTTGCGCTTAAATGAATCTTTGCACCTGTTCGAAACGCGCTGCACCTTTTTAAACTAAATCTTGACTTTTTTATAGGCTGTAAAAGTTAGAAATCTAGCCATCACCTGTTGCACGACCGAACTAGTAAGGGGCATGGGTCTATTCTTGGGTTGACGTCACAGATTGATTTGCATCGTATTAAGTCTTTGTAAACAAGCATGCAAAGAAGTTTGTGACATCAACCCAGGAATAGACCCATACCCCTTACTTGCTTGGTCGTGGAACAGATGATGATGGCAGATTTCTTAACTTTTACAGCCTGTAAAAGTCAAAATTAGGACTAAAGGGGAAAAAAGGCGCAATGGGTTTCAAACAGGTGCATAGCGTTATTTAAGGTAATTCCCTTGAAATTGTTCTACTATCAAACTTTTTTTGAAACTTGGCGTAATGAACATTCATGATATGAACATTATAAAAATGCAATACAAAATTGGGGTCACCGTGCTTGTTTACGCGTCAGCAGGCTCTTAAAATGGGGTATTTTTACTGGTTGCGCGTTAAAAGTTCGAATCGCCTTCGTACAGAATTAAATCTTGGTTACTTGAAAGGCACAAAGTTTTGTCTTGAAGGTAAAGCTTCATTTATTGACATAAGTAGTATTACTTTATTTAAGCCGTTTTTGATTGCTTGTTTGCGGGAATATTGCACTTTTTCGGACATTTCCGCGGTTAGCTTGAGGTCCTCGCCATGGCCAAAATACACCCAGTTGGGAACTATTTTCCAAAAAAAATCGTGTTCTACTATCAAACTTTTTTTCCTCTTCAAATATGTTCTTCATTAGACTGTTCTTAGCAAATACCTGAAAAAAAAATCGGGGGTCACCGTGCTCGTTTAAGAGAAAAGGAGAATTTATTCCGTTATCGAGCACAGTTTGAGGGAAATCTCTTACGTTTTGCACGTGCACGCGCCCATGTGCGCGCGCTGATGACGCGAAAATCGTGCGCAGTAGGGATGCGCAATGCAATACTAAGAAATTACCTTAAGCAAAAAATATTTTGGGGTAAGGTGCACTTTAAGTTCCTTTACTTTACTCTTATTTATTCCATAACGTTTTATCGGCATTTAGGAAAAGATAGACTTGTGTACAGACATGTTAAAGGGAGCCAGTATTGAAGGCGAAGACGAACAAGAAGAAACAAATCAAGATATGGAAGGTTTGTTTTGCTGGGATTGTAAAACCTGTGCTACTCTTCACTTAAGTAGAGGTGAGATGAAGAACAGGCTTAGATTTCATGTCAGACTGGCTTCAGGTTCTCTCTGCTACGAATCAAGAGAAATTGGTTGAAAACTTACGAGTCTTAATGAATGGACGGAAAGAGCGGCTGTAAGTTGAGACCAGAAGCCGCTACTACATGATTGTATATCTGACATTTGTGTATGACTGGTCAGGGATATTGGATTTTTATCAGAGAGACGTCAGGGAATTTTGAAAAGGGATACGTGTATCTCTGCAACCATGTTGTTAAATTATGGGTACATGTAGCAAGGAATGTTCTATAGAGGTTTTGCAAGGCAGCGCGCTATGTTGCATGGCAGGAACAATAAAAATATTTTGGATAAGAAAGAACCTTTTTTACATGGCAAAAAGAATCTGTTATTTCTACCATGCAACACGACTGCCGTGCAAAACCTCTATAGTTAATAAATTGAAGAATTGACGGGTTCATTGACTAAGCTCTCCCATACATCACAGATGAATGCTACAGAATGGAGCCTCTTGTCAAGGACAAGATTGAAGAAAGTGAAAGGTAAACAAACCTCTTTCATAGCCAGAAATTCCCAACCACGAGCGGCGTTACATAGGTCGCTACATTCAATGTTGTGATTGGCTTACGGCTTTCTCGAAAACAAGTCAAACTAACGAGGTTGCCGGCAAGCAACTTTGAGCCGAGAACATAAAGGTTATTTCGAACTTATTTTTTCGTGTCTACGATGATTTCACTAAAATAAGCTTTTTAAAAACTCTACCGCGATACTCTCCTCTTTTCTCCCTTTCTATTCCGTATAATAAGAAGCCTTTTCAAGCGGTTTGAGTAGCCGTAAAGCAGATCGAGAATCATTTTCGATCGGTGACTGATATGTCACCCAGTACGAAAATCCCTAACGGAATCCAAGTCCCAGGCTCTATCTCGTTCAAAACCTCGCTAAAAGAAGCCTGGAGGATAGCTTCAAGCATATTCAAAATAGTGGTTAAATTTAGTTATGAAAAGTACACTTGTCGGCTAGTGTGCGGTGAATTCAGACAAGTCTCCAACAAAACCGGGGCTTTTCGGGCGATATCTGACAGTGCTAGATCTCAAAACGTCTTGTCGAGCCTTGCCGGCAAGTGTGCGGTGGACCAAGACAATTTGTCGGGGCTCGCGTGTACCTCAACCAATGAGGAATTATCATGAGAGTCGCGTGAAACAGCCTCTTTCGAACATGGCGGAGATTGACTCGGCCCCAAGACTAAACGCGGTTAGTCGCGACAAAAAAATCGGCTAGTGTGCGGCAAGCTGATGTCCCGACAAATTTTAACCCGATTTGACCCCAACAAAAAAATCTGCAGTTCTACGACAAAAACTCGGCTAGTGTGCGGCAGCCTTTAGACCTAAGAAAACCTGCTTTTACTGATCGTGCAGTTTTGATGCGAGCTATCCTTATATTTGTTTAAAAAACCCTTGAAGAAGAATTTATCTAACTAGCTGTTAAAGTTCCATTACAGTCCTCCGTAGGAAAAATAGATGGCAACTTGTTCATTTACCCATAAGAATTAGTGCACGAAAACTTTTTACAGCGTTCATAAAAAAAAAACGACGTACAGAAAAGTTCCAAAAAGTTCAAATCTTGCAAACCAGATGAAGTATTGCAAAAATATGGCTTTCCTTGTATACTATGGGCTGCGCAAGGTTCGCATGGTATTATGGTAAAATGTACAGCCGCCACTCATTACAACTTCACGCCGCTGTAAATGTGTCTTTCTGAAATGGCTTACACCGCTGGATGTTGTAGCTTGAAGGCTCAGTTTATTCCTTTGGGCTTTACTTTCGGTAGCATCCGAAAGCGTCTCGAATAACTTCGGTTTTATTCGGTTTGAAAAAGGTGAGATATTTTGGAAGGAGACCTCAAAGAGACTTCAAAAGGCTGGAACAATGCTGCAATTAAGGGACCATGGGCGAACTGACTTGTGAACGTAACCTTTGTTCGCGACGTGTGAATGATTATGAAGTAATCCCAAGTAATCACCGCAGACATTTTATAGATTTGGCTTCTTCGCAACGTATTTTCAAATTTTGTAAGCTTAACTCTTGTGTATTTTTGAATACAGATCATATCGAGAGCTTTAAAAAGAGATCTTGAACGAGTTGTTTTGGTCACGGAACACCAAAATTAGATTTTTTCGTACAGCGGCGGCTATAGTTAATTTATGCGTGAACACGTTCCGATACTTGGTGAATGCCCAGATCACTTAATGGTTTGAACTTTTCCTTGACCACAACTTTTTAATTAGACGCTTTCGAGGAGCTCCAAGGAGAGATTTAATGAGGATTCTTTTATTTTGAAGCCGACTGAGTGCTCGATTCAAAGTCGCCGGCAAGTTTTATTCACAGCAGTTTCATGTTATCTGTTCCTCCCAGAAGATGTATTTGATGACTTTTTCTTTCTTTGCTCAATAAAGAAAGTTCAATGAAAAATCCTTGATTTGTATTTTTTTAATGAAAACTCAGCGAGTTTTATCATTTTCCTTCATGTAGCCACGTTAACCCCCGCGCGTAAATGGAAATTCCGACAATTGCGGCGTGTAACTTGTTATTAGTTTTTTTATTTTTTTATATTTTTCCCCAAAAACTCATAATGTTACTCCATGCAGCCACGTTTAGCCCCGCTCGTAAGTGGAAATTTCGACAATCGCGGCGTGTAACTTGTTAAGTTTTTATTTTACGATAAACAATCAATTGAGGCTTTTTTTTATCGTGTATATATTTGTTTTGTTTCGATTCCAGTGAGTGCACTTCAGTCAAAAAGATTTTACGCAGGGAATGTTAAAGCAAAGGCAACGAGAAACGAAATAAGGTAAGAAAAGATCAGCAAAATAAAAACGTTTAACATCAAAGCCGCATTGCCGCACGCAACAAGTTTTGTAACTGCTACTTTGTACCAAGGTAAATATAATACGCGGGCATAAATTCAATTCGCATGCGCTCCCGTGTTTTGGAAAAAGAAACCCTTTCTTGATCGAAATGTTGACTCAGAAAAGTTAAAAAGGCGATTATGTAGAATTTTCGACCTTACTCTTTACCGCCTTCAAAAACTTGTTTACTCAAACGCGATTCTTGTAACCAAAATTTCGCTGAGAGCGTAAATATTGACCGATGTGTCTGGTCGTTCGCTGGTAATTGACAAAAACCTCCTTCGTCAATCTCTGGTTCAAGTTTGAAATTGACAAGAATGGTGGCACCAGCTGTGGTAACACATTCTATGAATTTAAAATCAATCACGCAGACAATATCGTAGTCCCTAGGGTTTTATTTCTTCTCTCTCAAAAGAAAAATATCTCACCAACTTCAAAGAGCTTGCGCTCTTCGGAAACATGCCGTGTTGTCGGCACAATATCGTTATGAATAAGTGATGAGTAAGAACAATAGCGTGAATGCTCAATCACCCCAGAATTTGGGGTACACACTTAAAGCGGCGTGAAGTTGTCATGTTTCTTTCCTAGAGAGAGTGGTACGAAGCAACCTAAACAGTAACAAAAAAAGTATGAAAAAATTGGCCTTAACCGTACTTTTCCAAGTTGTCTTTTACCGTCTGCGTTTTCCCCTACGTTCAGGCTTTCTATGTACTGCTGATTTTGTGACAGAATTTCCTCCCATCCTTAGTATATGATCGGTTATAAGTAATACCATTTTTTTCCTTTTTTTAGAAAACGCCACGAATTATCATCAATGAACGAACAATGTCTGCAAGCCCTGAGTTTATACCAGAGGTAATTTCTTGATAGTTTATTCTTTCATTTAAACTTGCTTGAGTGCAAAAATGAAGAGTGCAGTCATTGCACTTAAATTTGACACCCTGGCACTTAAAGCACTAAAAAGTGTGATCACAAGATGTGAAGTGGAGTTTAGGAATTAACAATTAGGGTTATGACCTCGAGATTCCAATCGCGCGCGTGATTATTGACGAGGGCGCAGCCCAAATCAGCTATCACACATAATGTGCGGCGGCCTTTACGGTTCGATTCACGCACTTACATGTGTAGAAGCCCTGGAAAATAATTCACATGCCGGATTTCATAAAGTGAGATCCTGGGTGTGAGTCTGTGTATCATTGGATTAACAACGCAAGACCCATATATTCTGAAAGAGCACACCGCGCTTTACAAAATCCTCAAGTTTCGTGTCAATTGGGCCAATATTGAACAAGATACAGCCATTTAAAAACTTAAAAGTTTACTAACAAATGTACTTGTCCGGAATGTCCGGCAATCCATACATTTCTTTGCAAACTTTGGAGTTTTTTAATGGCTGTACCTTGTTCAATATTGGCCCGCTTGACACAAAACTTGAGGATTTTGTAAAGCTCGGTGTGCTGTCTCAGAATATATGGGTCTTGTGATGTTAATCCCATAATATACGGACTCATACCCAGGCCCTCACGGTATGAAAACCGGGAATGGACGTTGGCCTGCGTTTTAGCATAGAGGCATTTTGTTTGCGCATGCTCCGCAAAAAGTATTTTGTGAGTAACCGCTGGTATGCGCCTGCTTTGCGTGTAAGCAAAATGAAAGCAAAATGGCGATAGTTACGACAAATTTTTCGGTAATGGAAGTAGTCTTTTTCTTTTTTCCCTTTGTAACTCGAGTGAAAGCGTCAGAAAATCAACCAAATGGTGTTTTTGGAGCCTTGTAAAAAGTCCCAACCAAGTCCGTTTCAGAAGATCAAGGCCTATACAACCGCTTCTAGTCTTGTTTTGGAATTGTTAGAACACGGATCAAGGAATATTTGTGAACTGAACGATACGTTGCGGAGGGCCTGTTAAGCACAGACGTAATTATAAGTTATTTTCATCATTCTAGAGCTGCCTTAAGTAACTATTGAAATATTCTATGTTTTTTCGTGCGCTATAAACGTTTTTCATCGCTTCAACTACTAACGCAATAATCCTCGAGCAATTGTGCACGTGTCAATCGAAAAATAAACTTTCGCACAAGTTTTTTGGCATAACCAGCGACGACGATTTAATACCCAAACAGAAAACTTCACTGTCGAGTTAAGAAAAATCATAATGTAGTAGAAAGAGAGAGAAGTATTTAAACCCATGGGGGGCTTTTAAAGATGGAAGAAAAATTAAGGATTTCATCAGAGAGCAAGTTACTTGTGACTGTAATTATTAGTTTCACCTGTGAAAGTATTAAACAATTGATATGGAGGCTACAGTCAAATTGGCAGTAGTCAAGCACTAAACAAACACACCTTGAAAAGGAGGTTTCGACAAAGTTATTAAAATTTAAATGCTCCATTCCTGTGAAACCAAACCATACCACAAAAGATGCACAAAAGATTGGTACTGTGGAGAAATGGCCTAGTAAAATGACACAGCTCCTTTTTCAGCTGCATCCTCTTAAAGTTCACAAGTTGGGCTTTTTGCCTTTGGACTGAGCTTTGTACTCCTAGGAATTCACTCATTTTTTCTGCCTTAGCAGTGCAGATTACTATTCCAAATTAGTAGAATTCTACTAGTATACTATACAAATGCTGCAATCTGATTGGCTGAGCTACTCGTATACTATCAGCCATTAGAGTGCAGTTGGCTGTCGGTCGTCCTCGAAATGCGATGTTGTTATAGTTTTTCCGAGGTTTTGGAAGGGAATTTAGATGTAAACATGTAATTAAATTCCTGAGAAAACTAAAAGAAGCACATTGACGGTTTCTTGACTTTAAAAACTTGAAAATATTGAGAAAGCGGGTACGCGCGTAAACAACTGCAAATTTGCCAAGGACAGTTCGATACGTGCAACTTTGTCTAAGCGTAAAGTCCAATAATGCGTGGAAAAAATCATAGGAAACCGTTATTTTTGTTAATTTCAGTTAGAATTCTACTAAAACAATTAGATTATTCGCTCTCGATTTCTATGAGGTGATAGTTGATTCGGCCTTCGGCCTCATCAACTATCACCTCATAGAAATCTCGAGCTCATAATCTAATTGTTAAATAGAAGGAATTTCCTGGCCACTTTTACCCCCTCCTCCAACAGGCTAAACATATCAACACAACATACATGGGTATCAATTTGCTGTTGATAATTTCAGCTGCCGACAAAAAGAATAATTAAAAACAACAACAACAACAACAACAACAACAAAAACAAAAAACTAATACAATTTTTTTGACTTAAGTTTTCACATTTATTCTGCTAAGATAATTGGCATTTGTTCTGATAGGTAGGTTCTTATTACAGGCAAATTAACAAACAACATTTGATGCAGTATTGATTGTTCCACCAGTCAAGTTGCTGGTCTTATGCTTCAACCAAACAAGGATTTGTCTCTTTGAAAGCCACACACATGGTTTCCAAAGTAGCATTGTTGCAACCAACTCAGCTGGAAATAAATAGCAACTTCATCACAATATCTTGGAAGGATGGTTATGCAAGACAAGGGGGCTCACTTGAAGGCTCAAATGTGGCAGTTTAAGGTCTGAAATAGATAACATAACCAAGATTACATTAGAAGTCAGAAATAGTACAGTTGTGGGCTTTATTTAGTACAGTAAACCCCTCCCCATCCTCCTGTCTTCATCTTCACATCCACTGTAAATGCTAAAATAATGAGCTTTTTCAGTTCTATTAGAGGGTTGAGTTACTGGAAAGACCTGCTATCCAGTGATATTCAACAATATTTTATATTGTGCTACAGTTAACACTGAAGGTGTATATAGGTAAAATACCTTAATTGCCTTTCATCGAAAATTTGAAAATGAAATTGTTAATCCCATTTACAACATTTTCATTTTGCATCTTAATTTATCTGTGAAATGGTGAATAACTATTAATTTTCATTCTTAATTAGATTGACCTGATTACACCACCTGGTGTATCTCTCATGCTGCAGAGTAATGTTGAGCAATAGCATATTTATTTCACAGGCTAACAGTGTAAGACTATAAATTAGATGTATGTCAAAGCTACAATCATGGACAAAAGTCTTGGGACAAATTTACATTTGTGGCGCTTTTTCACACGCGCCAAATAAAAAGTCAGGCGCGAATTCATCTACACTTGTTCAGCCCCTCCCCCTTCCCCCCTACAATGTTGGACAAGTGTACACGCTCTATTTCTCTAGATTTTCAACATTGTATGGGGGGCGGGTGGGGGAAGCAACGCATTTTGAAACGGAAACAGTGCTTTTTTTAAAACTCCGTTTTAAAAACACAGAAAATTAATGCAATTACACAAGTGTCCCAAGGAATTTTGTCCACGATTGTCTGATTTTTACGTCTCATGGAAAAATGCACAATTACGATGTTTTTTGGCTCTAAATGCATTTAGGACCCGTGAGCGTGAATACCTGAGTTAAGACAGGCATTTCTTAGAGCTTTCACCCGGCTTTTCCGTATTTTTTTTTTAATAGTTTTGGACCCGCCGGGAAAGGTGTTGATCTCACATAATATAGAAACTTTTGTATGTGATGGCAGTGATAATTGAGTCGCTTGACTTGGATACGTAACGAACTGTTAACATTAATGTACAGTTCTTCAGATACTTCAATATTTAAACGACAAATCTGGTATTTAAGCCAATCTTAGTGATCACCTTAACAGTTATTACAGCTTGTTTCAGTGAGTACAAATATAGTGAGGCGCTTTACTCTTCGGGTAGTGACGTCAGCGTTCACTGGTCATCGCGCAGTACTCAGCGGCGAAGAAAGACAGTTTTAATTCAATTTCCTCAAAGTATCGACTAAGAATGCCAGCCAAAATATATTTTTAACACGACAGTTATGGTCCGTTTTGGAAATAAGTTCACAAAAGTCATGTCACAGCACGCTGGCAGTGAACGCAACGGTTCTCACTAAATCCAGTGTAGAAGAGTTAACTTTAAAACAATTTCTAACAATGAAAAATGAGAACCGTGTTTGCAGAGCTCAAAATTAACTTTTTCCCAGCAATAAAGGTGTGGAAGATCGATTTCTAAATACAGTTGACTTCAACACGTCTTAAATGTGAGCTTTTGGAAATAGTTAGGCAGATTTTAAGGTTTTAAAGTGAGTACCGTGGCTGAGAACCGTTGAGTTATGCAAATAAAAAGGGACCAACTTATTGCGAATGACATCACAACATGTCACACAATAGTCATTTCGTAAACAAATAAAGGGAAATGACTCCCAATGGCTGGAAACAACTTTCAAATGCTTGGTTCGGTATCTTTTGGGTGAAAGTAGTGTCTGCGATGCACGCTCACTGCCTGCATGTATCACATATTCATGCTACAGTTGACTTCGAGATATGACATTTCCGCGCGATTTCCAGGGGTGAAGACCTTCTGTTTTTCTTAAAAAACAAGGCTTTTGCTCGCTGTTCGACAGAAATTCTTGTCTTTACACCATGATCTATAATGCCCGTTGCTGCTTTTAGCGTTAACCATGTTTGTGCCTTCAAATACCGCACGCGCCATTCTGAGATAGAACACTGAAAAATTCCGATTTACACCTCGCGTGGAGAAAAATTAAAAAAGAAAACAAAATGCGTTAATAAACCACGAAATAGCTCAGAAACAGTCATTGTATAACGATCTATTCACAGAGTCTAGAAAAAACACATTTAGAATGTAGAAAACCACTGAGAAATGACATTTTATTACTTAACTTAAATTCAGACAATCATGGACAAAAGTCTTGGGACAAATTTACATTTGTGGCGCTTTTTCACACGCGCCAAATAAAAAGTCAGGCGCGAATTCATCTACACTTGTTCAGCCCCTCCCCCTTCCCCCTACAATGTTGGACAAGTGTACACGCTCTATTTCTCTAGATTTTCAACATTGTATGGGGGGCGGGGAAGCAACGCATTTTGAAACGGAAACAGTGCTTTTTTAAAACTCCGTTTTAAAAACACAGAAAATTAATGCAATTACACAAGTGTCCCAAGGAATTTTGTCCACGATTGTAGCTAAGGTTGGACATTGATTATCACAACTGCATTTACGTTCCAACATAAATATTTGATAACCATACTGTACAGAACATGGAGTTGTTGCAAGAGCTAGTACATTACAAATCCCTAAACATTGAGAAGAACTGTAAAGAAGACATATATCCTCTTCATCAGTCTATGGTGTTTCTGGTGAAACTCCCAATTTTTTTAATGCCTGCATGTGCAGCAAATAATTGAAAAACAGTTATAACATGTTGTTCTAATTTTGTTTGTCTAAGTAACTGCCTTTCTCTGAATCCTCAGAGCATGGTAAATAACAGCAAAACAATAGTCTTTTGGAAGCTAGTTTGTACATTTTGCTAGATTGTTTCCAAAAAAATCAGCTCGAAAGGCAGAGGAATTCTTACAAAATATAAACGCTGCGCGAGAGGAAAGCTCACGTCAATCGGTTCCCGGGTGCCGTTAGAAAGCTAAATGTACATGAAACGCGAAAATTTCGACAGAAACGGTACCAGTTTTTCTTCTTGGAATAAGGCCACGCATTTTTGTAGGAGAAATAAACTGGATAGAGCAAAAGAGAAGTAAACAAACAATGCAATGAAAGTGCTTTGGGACTTGGGGGCGAGTGAAATAAAGTATTTTAACCAAAGTTTCTACTCAAGTGAGCTCTTGGAGACTAAAAAGGCGATTATAAAAATACCTACAGAAAAACAGGAAGAAAAATAGCAAAAGTCCACGTGTATTAAAACGAAACTTTAACAGTGTAAAAAATAGACAACTACATACCCTGCATAACAGATTTGGAGAACAACAAGACGAAAGACCTTAGTGATCCACGACTCAGAAAAACTACCAAAACATCGCGATTAAAAATTTGCCAAAAGTTGCTGTAAGAGAATTGTAATCCTGCAAACTGCGCATTTTTTAAAGTCTGGAGTCCCCAGCGGCTGAGGAGAAGAAGAAGAGACATGTTGTTTGCAGTAATTTAAAGCTTGGGGGCAACCGGAAACATGTCGAAAATTTACTTCAAAGTTCAAAGAAAATCAGCTCAAACTCAAAATTTCCCCATCATACAGGATCGCGTATCTGACGATCGTCTCAATATACAACCCCATGAATCATAAAAATAAAGCTTCAACATCTTGAGACTAACCTTCATCGTTTGTCTTCTCCAGTGAACATCTTGATCTTCGTTAAATCAAATTCCAAACTCCACTTCTTTGGGCCTTTATCTCGTTATGTTCGCACTTTGATCATTAATGTATCCTCATCCAAAGTCCCGACAAACACTGTGAATATCCACAGTGTTAGAAATGTGTGTAAACTTGTTATAATTTTTCATCTCCCTTGTCAAGATCTTTCTCGCAACGTAGATCACCGGTTTAAAAAACCCGACGCAGCGCGTACGCGTTCAAACAAATGGCGCCGAACTCAAATTATTCCATTCATCTCGCGCATGCGCAAACAGAATGCCCATATGCTCTGCGTTTTCACTAACTTGTTCCGTTGCTGTTTTCCAGGCCACTCAGCTCTATGCCCCGCATCTTGCAAGCTATCCCCAGGTCTCTCCTCCTACGTCACTGTCACTATATGAGCGAGCCTGGTGCCGTTCTGGGGTCATCTGTTACGGTGAGTGTTTTAAGAAAATCTTAATCCCTGATACTGTCGGCGCCTTTCCCTAGAAATGTTTGTTTTATTATACAATTTTTAGGGCACGGCATACTCTAGCCAAGGTCCTGTGCAACCCTACACAAGTCACATGTCTAACCACGTGATTTCAGCGCCTTACCAGCCGACTCAGCTTAGTCACGCGCATGCTCCGCCCCAGGCCCAGATGCAGCCTCCAAGCAACGTCCAACAAACCTTCCCAAGCCAACAGCAAGTTCAACAACCACCAATGTCCTATCAACAGCAACAGCAACTTCCTTACAACAGGGGATCCCTGCGGTACCACCCGAGTGTCCGTCCCTGAGTGCACCGCATGAATACTATGCCCAGTCTCTAGCGCAACCTAGCGTGGCCAGCTACTCGAGTTTTCCCGGGCAACCACCAATGGTTTACTCGCAGCAACCTCTGCTCTGATAGTGACTGCAGTTTCCTAAATTGCTGACTTTTACTGGTCATTAGTGGTAACGTTTTGCTGGCTGTAAAAGCAAACACAAAATTCCCTTTCACTCGACAAGGCGAGTATTCTTTAAGTATTCTTTAATTTTTGAGTAGGTGCTCCAAGTATTTGACGCTGTGCGCCTAAAATTTTTAACTCTGCGCCTAAAATTTTTGCAGTGAGCCTAAAAATTTACACCTGGTCGCACAAGTGCTCCCAAAGCCAGTGACGAGGCCCTGGGTATTTTCATATCCAGAGGTCACAGTTTTTAACTGTTACGCACCGACCATGACCTGTAAATAACTTTAAATTTAATCTTATTTAATGTTTCCCCACCCTTCTCAAACTGCATTTATTATTGTTAACATTTTTTCAACACACATCGTTTGCGTTCCCTTACCGTGACCATGGTCACAAAAAGGAAATCCCGACCGCGCTAACAACCAATAGGATTGTATCATACTTTACCGCGTCCTCTTGGAGCAAAATACACGGTATATCTGCACAGTTTAAGCTCTGAATTTTAATGAAGTAGTAACACTTGTTCTCTTTGTTAGGGAAACATCAAAGTCTTCCTCATGACAACCTTATTGCTTAAAACACATGCGTCATACATTGCTGAAGATCGCACAGTGTTCGCTGCTCAAATCACTTTCAACTCGGGCTCATTAGCACAGGCTGTTCTGCTCAAGGTGCCATTGATACCCGCAGGTGTCTTAACAGATACCTCACCGCTGACCGTTGCCATTACAGTCGCGCATGACATCAGCAATGGACAAGACACTGACAGCGATATCAGATATGGTGTGTGAGAAGGTACCAGATTTATCGGGTTTGAAACAACTGACAAGGGCAATTATGCTAGCCATTCCCCCTGTTACGGCGTGGAAGGAGTGTCCGGCGTCAGTTTAACGTCTCTAGCACGAGATTCAGTGACTTCAAAAACCAGAGACTCTTTCTACCCCGGTCAGTTTGTCTTCACTCTCAAGCTGAATGAACGCTGGGGCTCGTGCTACACTGCGCATGACGCGGGCTTCATGAGGACCGCTGGCTACAACAACGGATTGGTTCTCAGCAAGGGACTCAGTCTGGAGGTTTACAAAAGTGATGCAGGAGAGTGTTGGGATTACTAGGGTCATAAAAGATTCTTAGGCGATAGAATTTAAGAAAAGATGTGATTTCAATCTGTACCTGATATAAGTGTAGTACAATGGATTTCTTGGACTCAATTTTATAAACTTCTTGAAGTTCTAAAGAGTGACTAAAGGTTCAGGTCACTCTGACATTTCATTGCAGTTTTTTCTGGAATCGTTTAAGAAACATTTGCCACGGCAACGTTAAATTATGTCAACATTAAAAAGTTATAGCGGAGCTCCGGCGGCCCGAAAGGCCGCCAAGCGGTCCCCATAACCATATAGGGAAAAAGAAACCCATGAATTGATTTTCTCATGGTTATCATGGGCAGCGGTATTGCTCGTGGGCGCGTACGCACGACGGCGGAGTCGCGCAACATGGCGGCCATACTCCAAATAAAAGGTTGATAGAGACATGCAGCCTCGGTTTACCGTGTACTTCTTTGATATTGGACATCCATGTTATGAGCAATTGACACCTGTCAAAAGAAGGTATCTGCTAACCAGTCTCACGTGACCATATCGCAGGCTCAAGTCTACAGCTCGTCGAGGTCTCGTGTGTTTTGAAGTTGACCGCTGACCAAGTGCTGGTTTTCGTTTGGATCGCGGGCTCATGTCAGTTTAACTTGTTGAAAACAGAGCAGGAACGTACGGAAGCTGGCTAACGCTAGCCCAGGATTAAAATTAATTCAAATTATAACTTTTTCTATACAAATGTTTTTTGCTGCTTTGTTTTGGGTTTATAAAACTCAAAACAGAAAACCTCACCGCAAAATTACAGAACTCAAATCAAAATTGCACCTTTTCCTGGGTTAGCTTAATCGCGTTCTCAACAAACTGGCCAAGGAGCTACGCTTCTAGGCTTGCCGAAATCTATATATCATAGCGTCATATCTATAAAGGCTGTTTTAAATGATACTTTTTAATGTATTTGGTTTTCAATGAAGCGTCGTGGAGCCAAAACCAAAGTAATCACTCTAGCCAATCACAAAGCACAGAGAAAATCTAATGAACCAATCAGAACTTTACGAAAATAGCTGACTGATTGATTGATTGATTGATTGACACAGGCAGTCCTGTGAACCATTCAAAACTCGAAGTAAACGCATGTAGCTGACGCAAAGCGCGGGTAAACGAGTGCGAGTCAATCACGATTGGTTTTAGTTTTACTTCTGATTGGATGAAAAAGTGGTAAGAGAATTTTAGCCCAATCACTCAGCGCAGTAACACAAATCCAGTAAGACTTTTCCAATACATTTGTTGCAAGAGTATTATAATTAGAGTCACTACTTTGAAGACCCATCTTGTCAAACCTCAGTGTCGCGACCTGGTATAAACTCTCCTCAGGAAGTCCGAAGGCAATAGAGGATGAAAACAGATGGAGTTAGTCCCTGTCAAAGGCTTGTTCCTATGTTAATCTCTATCAAGCTAAAAGAAATGTTGAATGTTTGTAGTGGTCGCTGCAACTAGCTAGTTTTTAGGCATGTCACTTAGAACACTCCTTTCTTTCAGATTCCGTCGAGCTTGAGATTCCGCTTATATCAATTTTCACTAGATCATACGCGCTCTTACGATCCCAACTCCGACTCTCAATTGGATTACGACTTTGTTTTCTACTCCAGCTAAGTCGCTAGTGAAAAGCAGCCTTAAGCGACGGTGCAGGCGTTTTTATCCTCCAGGATAACATGTATACTACGGAGTGGGAACACTATCCATAAAAGAACTGGATACCATGTCTACAAATAATAAAAGAGAGCTTACCCTGAGAATAAGGCCTTCATGGAGATAAACAGTCCTACTCTTTATCCTTTATCCATGAGCACAATATGGGACTCACAGATTGATTGACGAAAAATCATGAGATTACAAAGCCCGAAAGGTGTGGCCAAAGAGTAGATCATTGCTATGCATGGGGTAAAGCTCGTGCCCAGCCCGTATCCTTCTCCATTTCCTATCGCTGTAAGTGTTACTTTTATAGACTTCACGCGATGCTTCAGAGAAGAGTACCTTTAAACTGCCAAGAGCTTTTAATGTAACAATATTCTTCTGCCAAGAGTTTAATTATTTACAGTTGCGACTTATCTAAATAGTCCACGCACTGCAGTGTGCTGTTTTGTTTTACTAATTCGTTGCAGGATAATAGGTGTTTTAAACATATGGACATGTCTGCAATATTAAACCAGCACTTTTAATTTCAATGTTTCTTAACGTTTCTATTGAAGTAGGCTGGCTGTTTTGGAGAGATTCGACTGCAGAATAGGAACGTTTCTTAATTCGACAGGATGCCCGGTCATTTAAGAAGATTAGGTACAATTTCATCCACAAGTATTGCAAACGATTAACTTGCCCTAATTTTTTTCTCCGATCATTTTGGTGGCCAGTTCCCGCAGACAAATCCATTTGTGTTATCCTTATTTAATTTGGCCCATTTTTGGCCCTTAGGATGAAGGTAGCAGAGAGCTGTCTAAGGCCCTAGCCCTGTAACCCGCAAGGAATGAAATAAAAATGAAAAAAAAAATCATTTGAAGTTTATCACTTGGAATTACGATTCCATATCACTTAGGAGTGACTTCATTACTTCTAATAGGTAGTCCTCTTATATCCGACATCTTAATTGATCAGTTTCATTATGCCATTTTACTTACTAGTTGATTA
>JAHPZR010032273.1:0-16352 GCA_019787425.1 Platygyra sinensis | reverse complement strand
TATTTCTTGATAGTAAGTGCCTATAAAAGTGACAATAATAAATAATTACCCTCCCTTTAGGAAGTGGATCCTTTGCCAGATAGCCACCAATATTTCACCATAGACAGCAAGTATAGACCCTATGCAAAAATGGCTGCCATTAAATTATTCTTTTGTTCGTATTCAATAAAAGCCTCACTAACCTTGTTCGGGATAACACATTCTTTACAATTTTTACAGTCTCAAAAACAAGGTTAGTGAGGCTCAAGGCTGTTGCCTAACAATATTTCAAGGAGCCCAGAAGGGCAAAAGCCAAAAAGTTAGGAGCCCAACAAGTAATGTTTTGGGAGATGCTTCAAAAACTTAGGCGCCCAAAGGACTTTCTTGGGTGCCCCAGGCTGCCATGCTCCTGTTAGGCAGCAGCCTTGGTGAGGCTAATTTAAATATGAACAAAAGAGTGATATAAAGGCAGCCTTTTTTTGCATAGGGTCTATGAACCCTCAAATAGTGATGGTAAGTCACTGAGGAATTATATAATTGTTATAATTATATTTGAAAATTGTCAAGAGAGAGGAAGGACATAAACTTGACCATATCATTACTTTGTCATGCTTATTCAAAGTAGGAAGGGAAATATTGCAATTTTTCTCAGAGCCTAGAAGATCGTTAAAATAACTAGTGCTAGTGATGCAACCCTTGGTATAAACTTAATTAGCATGTAGGCAATAAAATACATGACTATTCTTTTAAAATATATACCCATGTCTGATTGGTTAAAACCACATGGATAATTCGCCATAACTAGCTGCTGGAAAGAATTTTGTCATACATTTGAACTGATGATGTCGAAAGTGCAGCCCGCTGCAGATTATTGAACCATTGACCAAGAAAACCTGGGAATGAAGTTGTGTTATTTTTGGTGAGCAGAAAAATAAAGAGCTCATTTTCTCCTTTAAGAGTTTAAAATATTCTGAATAAATAATAAATCATTCATTGAATTCGGCTTTCATAGGATATGAAGAATTCTGCAGATCTCAAAGGGTGTTGTCCACCTTGGCCTTGGGCCTCGGTAGATAACACCCTCCTTAATCTGCAGAATTCCTCATATCCTACTCAGCCTCATTCAATAATATTGCTAAATAAGAATATGTGCTGTGTTTATAGCCAGAATATGAAATCAATATACCAGTACTTTTTTGGCTGAGTGATGGTTCTAATGACAACATTCTTAGAAGTAATCAAAAGAAAGTGGAAATTTTTATAAAATAAAACTGTGAAATTCACTGTTTTATTTAACTAAAATTGACTTAGTTTCCTTACGATATACCTTCTTGGTGATATTATTCAGGATTTACGAATTACGTGACAATAAAAGTAATCCTTCAGAAGTCATTACACTCAGGATTTCTGCTATCAGTGACTTCTGAAATAATGTACTGTAGATGTGCAGAGTGCAATTGATAGTTCTGGCACAGTAGTCAAACAGATACTCACCCCTACTCGGTTCACTTCTGTTTGTTATTTACCTTTAGTTAGTTATCTGCTAGGGCCTTTCCCCTCACAGAAAATGAACAGACACAAACCTTCATAGGTCATAATCTTAGCAGTGTGTATGTTTCATGGTTGTATTTTCATTCAAGGCGTAAAAGATACTGTCTTCCATTATTACTGTTTGTTGTAAAAATCATTAAATTTTACTGTGGTGTGTTACTTTGAATTTTGTTCATTTTAAATTCAATAATGTGTTGAAGCAGCAAACATGATAATTTAGCTTTTCATGGCAACTATGTTTCTTGATAGTTTTGTTTTCCTTGCACAGGTATGAATCAATTACATTAAAACTGCATTTCTGTGGGCAGCCAACTAAGGAAATGACTTGAATATGTCTCACAGAATGTCCATCAAATACATTCTGTATATAATTTATTTAAGTTTCTGTACAATGGAGTCTTTTTCATTTTTCAACTTTAACAAGTTACTTTTTTGACAGTTATTTGCTCTTCAACCAAGATCAAATCCACCAGTGTGGGTTTTCAGCCAGTCAATGCAAGTGGAGCTGGAGCAGGCGAGGATTGTCAAGTTACATAAAGGAGGAATTCCCTTAAACACATTATGTATCAAAGCCGTGGCATTGCATCCAAACTTCCCATCATCCACCTCTGGTATGTCTCCTTGATTGTGTTGGCTACTGTATTTTCTGTGGCATGGTGTATAACAGATGTAGCTCTGGGATGCTCTACCAATTGAGCTATGAAGCCACATCTCAGCTCAATTGGTAGAGCATCGCACCGGTATCGCGGAGGTCACAGGTTCGAATCCTGTTGAAGCCCTGATTTTTTTCAGGCGTCTTCTTTCCAATTGCTTAAATTGGAAAATTAACTGCGATGATCATTCTTCACTTGCATCTACAACTGCAGTTCAAATATGAATTATTTCATATACTTCACATCATTTCATTCCTCACGAGTGATATGAACTCAATAAATTGACCTCGCTTCCAATGTGTGGCATCATAGCTCAATTGGTAGAGCATTGCACCGGTATCGCGGAGTCACGGGTTCGAATCCCATTGAAGCCCTGATTTTTTTCAGACTTCTTCTTTCCAATTGCTTCAATTGGAAAATTAACTGCGATGATCATTCTTCACTTGCATCTACAACCGCAGTTCAAATATGAATTATTTCATATACTTCACATTATGTATATATTTGTTTCTATTTTATTTATCTTGAGTACTGGCATCACTCAATCTTTTTCCCTGAATCTCCAGATGACTTTTCGTTTTCTTTGTTTTTGGCATGAAACAAAATCTGAACAGTTTATTAGTTTTGTCTAGGTTTTCCCTCCTCAAAGAAAAGCACAACTTTTTTGAAAGCTTTCTTTTTCCTCTTTCTGCTCTAACGAGCAAAGTTTCGCTTGATAAAGAAGTTTGAATTTTTGTTTAATTGCATTCATGTTTCTTAAAACTAAAGACAAACCTGTTAGAATTTGTATTTAGTTAAATTTTCTGCAAACTAACCTTGTCCTGAGCAAGGTGGAGAGATGTAGGACCAAGTTTCTGGGAAACATTTTCTGGCATCAGTGAAACTTGTACTCCACAAGATACAAGCTTTGCACAGTTAACAGCAGTTCAACCCTTAACTAGCCTATCTTAAATCATCTCAAGTCTTTTTTCTTATCTAGGTAAACATCAGCTGGAAACTGTTTACATGATGTTTCATGTACATGTATGTATACTGTTGGCTCAGGATTGACATGAAAGACAGGCAATAAGATGTTGGTGTCTTTCAAATTGCAGGTTAGTATTTAGCATGTGTGTTATTGATATTCCCATCCAGTTTTAGATAAAGGGGAACACTTTGGAGATGCCGATTCAGTTTAATTTAATGTGAGAATGACTTTGACTGATTTTACAAGAAACATCTCAGCCGGTCAGAATGAGCATTAGCCATGTACTATCTGGTGATGGTTGGAAGGCTTGTTACTGAATGAGAATTCAATTTTGAAGCCGGTGGAACAAAGTTACAATACAATACAGTACAATACTTTATTGATACTTTTCAGTGACAATGCGACAAACAATATAAGCATACCTATAAGAATTAATTATAATATTATCACTTCATACCATACAAAATGCATACTTAAGTTAAATTATAATAAAATGAATACTAATTATAAGATACTAAAATACTATCATGACGTACTATTTAAAGCAAAAGTCAGTAATCAATTTAATTTTCAGGTAAAATTTAAACATAGAAATGGATTTTGCAGTTTTAAGAGTACTGTCTAGATTGTTCCAAATGTGGACCATACGGTAGTAAAATGTTCTCTGCCCGGTACTTGACTTATACAAGAGGATGTTTAAAAGTTGGCAACTTCGAGTCACACACCCGGTGACTGCAAGTCTTGTCGCAAATTGATCGCTGAGATGATGTGGAGCTTGACCAGTCATGCATTTAAATGCCATGACAGCGTCACGGAAGAACAGCTTTTGTTTAACTGGTAATCAACATAGATCTCAAACAGGAATTGCTTGAAATTCCTGGTTATCATGGATTGAAGTCATCAGACAGATTTTGTGGGAATGCAAATTCCATATTCAGGCACCCACTTGGTCTTCTTGAACAAAACTTTAGTTGCCCACACTTGTAACTTAGACGCCTCAGGGGACCGGGCACCTGTTAGGCAGCCTTGTCAGTTATGAAGACACGACTGATCATCACAGTTAATGCACACAACTTAAGCAGTTGTGAAATTCAGGCCTGAAAAAAATGCAGGCCTGACTAGAATTCAAACCCATGACCTCTGTAATACAAGGTCATGGGTTGACATTCTGTTCGGGCTTGAATATTTTTCAGGCCTTAAGTTCACAACTGCTTAAGTTCTGTGTATAGCTACAACATTCAATGATGAATTCTTATCTTTCTCCATAGTTCAAATATGTGATCTTTCATGTATTCATTGATTTTGTACTTGTCAGTTACGTTGGCATTGTGTAAGTAACCAGAACATTCTTTTTTATGTTAATAAGGTTTACACGATGGACAAAGTTCCCGTGATTGGTGTAGACAGACAGACAGTCACATAATTAATACTGTTCTTATAACCACAGGTTAGTATAATATCTGATATTTGATAAAATTATTGCTATAGATTACCTTGATTACAGGGTCATAGCAAGATGTTAATTGTTACCTCCGTATTTAAATTTTTTTTTAAAGCATAGCCCTGTGATTTTGAACATGCCTACATAAAATGTTTTATGCATGGCCTCACACAGGATCAAAAAAATTATTGAAGCAAGTACTTTGGTTCACCTGTTACTGGTTGCAGCTTTGGGTCAGCATGTTATTAAAATGAACCCATCTATACAATGCACTAGTTGAACATTTTGTAGAATAATTTAGCAAATCAAGTCGTGTTCTCTAGGGACACCTTTCTCGGCTGCGTAGGAGGCGTTTCCAAAACCTTACGCTAACAAAACTGGGAGGGAGTGCGAAAAATAAGGAGTAGAGGGAGGGGGTGAGCCGAGCCCACCCCCTCCCCACTTCTTTCCAATTTTTTGCTTACCCCAGGTGTGCTCCTTTGCTCGCTTGTTCAATCTCAGCCTGGAAAAGGAAAGGAACTCAGGCTAACCTTTCTCTTGTTTCAAGACCTTGCCGGCTAACAGGGACAGCTACAATAATGGACAAAAGCAGTTGAGACACTCCCCGAAAAACACCTGTTTTGTTAAACACATGAATTTTTCAATGTCTAATTTTGACATTTCGTCCCCCTCTCCCCTTTTCAATGTTGTAACGGGTGAAAGTGTCCACGGTGCGTATTGCAACATTGAAAAGGGGGAGAGGGGGGTGGCCATTGACAAAAAAAATGTTTTTTGAAATCACGGAAAGACACCGATAGAAAGCGTTTGTTTTGCTCAAAAGTGTCAACACTTTTGTCTATGATTGTAGCTCTGTCTTAGAAACTTTTGAGTGTTTTTGAGCCTCGAGTAAAAATCCTTAACCTTTACCATCAACTGGATGTTGACCAGCTCCAGCTCTATTTTTATTTCGTTAAAAAAGCACTTTATGGTTCCGATGCATAGGTGTGATTCACATCATATTTACATGATGCTTGCCTCTCTTCAGGAAAGAGTCGAGGACAGTTTAAGGAGTGGCTGGACAGAGTGGGAAAAGCTGGAAATCAAACAGCTCCACAGAGAATTGAAAAACTGAGGGAGACATCAAGCAGATGAAAATTTGTTAACGAGGCCTTGGTAAGTTGAGTAGCTTTTAAGCGTTATGGTACACTGTAAGTCTGATCCAGGTGATACAAGGCTGATTAATATTTATCCAGGATTGCTAATTGATCAACGCTTGTTTAAAAGTGCTGAAAAACGTTTTGGACTTCCCAAACTAAAAAATGAAGGGAAAAATAACCAAAATTTGTATTGAACTGAAGAAACAGGTGATTAATCTTCCATTAGCCCGACCGTATTTTGTAGTGCTGTCGAGGGTTGTAGAATCAACAACAAAATTTTGTTCAGATCAAAGATGATCTCAAAATGGCCACACTTTCCTATTTCTAAAGGAAGAGGAAAATCAATCCTCAAGGAACATGGATAGGAGTTAACATAACAATTTATTCCTCTAGTTTTTCCTCGCTGAACTTATCTCAGGTAAAATCATGCTGATTATTTCAAGTCAGGCTTGCACGTGATCGTTGAAATTGAATACCATCATAATCACGTTTTTCGCTTCTTTCTTCCCGCTAAAAAAATATAATTTTCGATGTGAAGAACAATTTGGCAAAAAAAAATCAGTTTTCTTTGTTTTGAACAATGAATATAACTATTTCTTATGCAGTGGGAAAACAATGCTAATAGTTCGCCTGCGGAGTAATTAATTGATTGTGTTTTTGTTGTGTTTATTTTTGACCCGCACTTGTATTAGTTTTGTTATTTCTCTATTTCTCTATTTCTCTATTTCTTACTTGCTTAATTTCAACTTTTAACCAGATTTCTTTAGGAGTCATTTCTCATCTTTAGCGTGATATCCAACAGTGCATCGAGTAATAATGTAGATACAAGGCTGTCGCCTAGCAATATTTCAAGGAGCCCTCAGAAGGGCAAAAGCCAAAAAGTTAGGAGCCCAACAGGTAATGTTTTGGGAGCTGCTGCAAAAATTTAGGCGCCCAAAGGACTTTCTTGGGTGCCCCAGGCTACTGAGCTCCTGTTAGGCAGCAGCCTTGAGATATGTTTTTGTTTTAATTTTCTCGAAGTTTATGGATTGGCTCTCAGCATTGATATTGAAAATCATTCTGTTTACTTCACTTGGGTTATTGCATTATTCACAGGCGTTCTTTGGCTGGTAGTCAAACAACTCTTGGCAAAATATTAGCTCCTGTTACCGGTTACAAAAATGATTTAAATTTGAAATCAATTGCTAACGTCGAAAATTGTGAGCTGAACTCGATTGAACGCTCAGCATCCATGTGTATGTGATTGACCGCTAGCCTTTCATTACGTTTATGTTCTCATCGACGGGGTTTAGTGTTAAAAAGTAGTTATACTAATTGTAACTAGTTTTTGTTGACCGTGTTTGTTGATATATCGTTCTTTCATTTTTAGGCTCGCTGCCGAACGTGTTAGATGCTTCAAGCCAGAATTCATTGCAACCAAGCAAGATAACCATTCAAGTTAAGACAAGTTTAATCTGCAGAGGTAGAACACAGACTAGTCAGGAATTGACACCAAGAGCCTTTACACGCCGGGATGTATGTATCTAAGCCTCGTTTTTGAAAACACTCATATTAGCCAAGAGTAATTAAGATCGAATTGTCTGGTGAAAACAAAATTTCCAAGCTAACGACTTTGAATTTTTTCGTCGTGCTTGTTTAAAAAATATAATTTTCCCGCCAAGACTTAAAATACGCGCGCTTCCTTCTATAGTTTTCCAGATTTTGGTTTCTGTAAGTAACATCTGTTGAAAATTTTTAGATTTTCCCGCCAAAAGACTTAGAAAAAATACAGGCGCTCAAAATACGCATGCGCCGTTTTTTTTTTTAAAAAAAAAAATCGTGCTTAGTTTCACCAAAATACATTTTAAATTAAGAAATCTTTATTTTGTCTTGTTGTTTCTTTGATATGTTGTTAAGAATCATTAAATTAACACACATTCTGAGTCAATAAAGTGAACATTTTTTCGTGTAATCTTTTTATTTTCCTTAGTTATAATATCTCAACTAAATAAATGACACTGTTGTTTCTAGAACAAATACTTTTATTTCAACTCAAAGTCTTTAATTAGTTAAGTGATTTCAGTTAAATTGATTTAAAAGGTGTTACGAAAAAATGTGCCCTCTATATACTAAGACTTTTGGCGGGAAAATTTGGTAAAATTTGCACAGCGTTTCCCCTGACAACATTCTCGTCAAAAAATTCAAAATGGCCTCCCCTTTCAATTTCCCGCCAAAATATTTAAACATCACCTCGTGCAAAAATTTTTGAAAAAGACACGCAAAATTTCCTCCCGAGGTTTAAAAAAAGGCAAAGAAAAATTGACGCTCAAGTTCCTTATAAATATAATTTTGGACCAAAATATTCTCGTCCTTCGAAAGGTTCAAGACTTTCAAAGTTCTTGCACGAGATAACGCTACACAGGACGATATCTTCAGCCGGCAATTCTCGTATGTAGCACAAGACAAAGAAAACCAAATAAGGAAAAATTCGTCCGATATTTCAAACGAGTTTGTCAAAATAATTCATTTGGTACTCAAATCGATTGCTGGATCTAGTATTCAAATTTGATTTTAGCCACAAGAGCTTTCACATCACAATTCATTCTTAATCCTAGAGCTATCATTTTGCACGAGTTATTGAATATGTTGAAGTCCAAATAATTCAAATCGCACTCAAACTGATTGCTGGAATTAGTATTCAAATTTGGTTTTGCCTCAAGAGCTAACAAATCACAATTCAATGTTTTTTTTACAAGAGTTGGTGTTTGCTATAAAAAGCAATTTTGCAACCTATGATATTTTATTGGTCCTGTGTTACACCGAGTGCCGACTAAAAACATAATTTCCCGTGCGCACAACTGGTAAAAAACCAAGAACGTGCAACAAAACCCGATGTCTGGTTCAACAAGCACACACAATGTTCTACGAGTCGCACCCTATCAAACAGGTTTTTGCTAGCCCTTAAAAAAAATACGCCGAGAATAGCTATATAAAGCTATATGAACCAGTGCAAAGACAACGATGCCAAAATCAAAATACTTGAAATTTAAACACGGTTTCATTGAACAACATTTCATTTACAATTTAGTTTCGCACGTGAAGGTAGGCTCGATTACCAGCCGCTGTCCGGGAAAGGAGCCCGCGCTCCTCCCCACGAGAGAGCGGCGGAAATCGAGCCTAACGTGAAGGCTCAAGGTCTGCAAATTTGTTTTGTGTCAACACAGATTTCAAATCCACTCTGAACAAAAATTTTCAGATTTAAATTTCCTTGTTCATCACGACATGCGCGTGAATTAAAACTTCAGTCAACCAATCAAAGTTAAATTAAAATCTAGTAAACTGCAAACTTGGGATAACTTTGAATTTCGCGGCGTTTGTCCTAAAAGCTCTGCATAGCTATTGATTAAGAATTGGGTCGTAGACCTTCCTGAAAACACAAACTGCTCGAAAGACAAATCATTCCTCGTAAAAATTCAGCTCAAATCTTTGAATTCTCCATGAATTTATCAGAGATTGTTCGAACATAAACTGATTTGTTTTCGTCGATAGAATCTTAAACATTTTCCGAGGAAAATGATGTATCACTTCATTTGTGCCGTTCACAAATTTGTTTGCTTTTAACGAGTGGCTTTTTTAAATTTCATAAACCATTTGACATTTTGAAAACGAAAATTAACTGAAACTTCCGATGATGGACTTGATTTGTCGCTAATTTTGTTGTCTGTAAAAGTGGTTTATATAACAGAAAATTCTAACCTCATCAAAACCGCGTAATAATCTTACTCGAGAACCAGACATGAAGTTTTAGCAAGCTTCTAAGAACGATAAGAGAACACAGGTGAACACGGCATTTTGCGCAGGTCTTTCCACCCAAACCAAGGTAAAACACAAAAGATAACTGCATTCCGAGATGATGAACAATAAATAATTTGAACTAAGGAATCTAGTCTGTTCATTGAAAACACCAATGTTCTCTTATCGTTTGTATCTACGTGTTATCAGTTGATGAAGAGCAAACAAGTGAATCTTCAAGGTGGCAGCTTCAATAGCCCTTTTCACGGTTAGCTTTTCTCATTTGCATTACAATAAAATCTAGCATGTATGTGAGGCAATTTCGGGCTATTTCGCAGTTTTAGCCTGAAATTGCCTCGCATCCACGTTGGATTACATTGTAATGCAAATCAGAAAAATTAACCGTGAAAAGGGCTATTGTATCAAATGATAATCGATATTTTTTGCTTTTGGTGGAGACTTCAAGTTGATAGCAAATTGAGTCTTTCTCGAGTCACAACACCTGTCAAACTCTAAATAACTCCAATATTTTAACAAAAATCAAAGTTTCAGTTAATCAATTTGTTTTTCTCCGATCTCTCGTTCATGTTAAGGCACCAGTGCCACCTCGGTAATATCACCAGCCTGCGACATCAACTTAATTTTGACTTTAAACACCTCAAGCGATCCACTTCTGAATAAAAAATCTGTCCTAGTTTTTGTTGCAAATTACGTCATGAGAGAACGAATTTGTTCCCAGATACATTTCCAACAACCCGCATAACAAATATGATCGCTTTAAGTACTCCAAAAATGGTGGCTGATATTCACAAAACTTCTCTACAGTAATTTGTTTGATCCTTTCAGAGTCCTTGACGACTCAGACAGACAATAAATCTGATTTTGTAACATTATAGCTGACAACGACTAAATTAGTTTCCAAGAGCTTTGAATCAATTTCCGAGTCGTTGAAGACTCCATACAATGACAATCCATCTGATAACTCAGCCTAGTCTCGTTCCTGATCTCTCATTTCCTCGTCCTATATTTGACATTTTAGTAGCCACCACTTTTGATAGAGTTAGTAATAATTTCAAAGTTCTTATCTTCGTAGAGTTCTCTTCATAAAGTGATTCCAGCTGGTCCATTTTGAATGATCCTTTCCCACTAACCTCTCCTTCTGATGACATAAATTTCCTGAAAAAAACATAAACAACGCGACTCAGAAATCGCTCAAGCTTTTACAAGCCAGAGATATATACTTTTAGTATACACTAAAACTGTGGAGAGCGTTGAAGACGCGCACTGATTGACTCGTCAAACTCCGAATATCCTTTGCTATTTACCACTGAGGAACAGGGGAAAAAATGGCGTCCCGGTTTGCATCCGTGACAAGCGAAAAACTCATCCAAATTAATTTTTTGTGCGGTATATTGTATCACTGTTTTAGTATATACTAAACAACCATTCACCTCAGTGTCGGTGGCTAGCGGTGGATATTTACCTCCACTTCGGTGAATAGTTGTTAACTTATAATTCAACTGAGTAATTTAGCGCGAGTAACTACCAATTTGTTCGCTAAACATCTTTAAGGCCAAAGTTACAAGTTTCACAAAGAATTGGATCAAGCCAAAGACTCTTGCTAGTCGCCGTTCATGTAATATTTCAAACAACACTAATTCCTTTCTGTCGAGTTTCGAGGCGAAGACCCTCAAATTGAACTACTAGCGCACGTGGTCGCTTGTTTCACCAAGCTTTTCAGCTTTCTGGAAAAAGTTATGCTAATATTTCTAGAAATCAATGCTCACCTTCGGCTGACATAGGTTTGAGATATCTTTTCCAGCTTAAAACTCTTTGTACACCAAGCATCATCTTCCTTCATACATGATACTCCTCTGCAAAATGAAACCTATTCACACATCCACGAATAGCGTGGTTTGCTGAAAATTCTTCAGTGGGTCATGAATATAGATTAAAAATTCGAGCCAATCCTTGACAAATACATCACACATTTGGCGCGGATTTTGTTTGCACGCTTTTTCAGGAAGCAAATCAAACGTCACGATCAAACAAACCCCTCATGTATAAAACGTTGAATTCCTGCAAAATTAGAAGAGAAAAAAAAGAAAGATAAACAGTTGAAACTAAGCAAAAAAAGGTACAAAGCGTTCTAAAATTACGAAGTTATCGACTTCCTCAGGGAAAACAAGTTGTTTGCTAACCTAAGTATTAAAAATTGCGATGTTTGTCAGATCTTATATAAAAACTTGTACATGACCCCTCCCCCGCCCCAAAAAAAGAAAAGAAAGGAGAAATAAATACCTCTTACTAACCGAGTTTGAGGTCCGTACCGTAAGTTACGGATCCTCGTTTTTCCCCCTATACGATTTATGGCCCGAGCGCGAATTTACAGTACGGACCGACGGTTTCGGGAACGATTTTACTCATGTCGAGGAACGGTTTCAAATTTCTGAAGCAGGTCGAAAGCAACTCGAGTCAATTTGAAATCGTTTTTAAGCCGTTAGCACGCTTTAGTACACAATTTAAAGTAAAAGAAAGTTTTAAACTTTTGCTTGCTCTATAAGTGAAGAAAATTTGGTGATAAATCACGCAGCAGTTTGGCAACAAAAACAACTATGAATTTTAGCGGGCCGTGCATTAGAGTACGGCCGGCAAAATTGACCAATCACAGCGCGCGTACTAACTTAGAGATATAACATGGACAGTTATTCCCAATCGCCGCCGCACCTTTCCCTCTGTTCCATTGTAGTGTAATCATTGGACACCAAAGTCACTTTATCACAACACATATGGAAGAACGTGGAGAGAACGAACCGAGTCTTGCATCATGTCAGCACTTTCTAGATCATTGTTTATTTACATAAAAAGTTTGTTTATACAGTCCTCGTCTCTTTCAAGACTGTGCTAATTCCCCCGCAATACGTCTACACCGGCGGGGTCTTAGCATGAGGAAAAGGTGCAAAGAAAACGCCCCATCAGCTAAGAGAACAAGCGTCTCTGGGGTCTAGAATGCGTCGCAAAACTTCACTCAAAAGCGAAACTGGTATCGGTTTTTTTTCTATATATATATATTATATTATACTCTCAAAGAAACCGGTTCCTAGTTATTAAAAGCATAAGTTAAGGCTTTCAAGTTTTGTGAAATCGGTTTTAAAAGTTATGTTTAACGATTATATAGCGATATATACTCAATCTGCTGCACTGTACTACACTGTACTGTTTTCCTCCTGTTTCGCTCCAAATATTAGTGTTGCATACGGTATATTATTTGGTATTAGAATATAACTGAGCCACTACGCGCGCTCTCATTGGTCGATAGGTGTGTTTAGATTACAGGAGTACCCAACGACCATTTTTGACCAAATTGTTCCTACAATGTTGTAACCACTAATAGATGGTTTCTACTTCAATCTTCGTTAATATTTAACTTTCCTGGGAAAAAATTACCCGCTCTTCACTGCCAGCAAGCAAGAGTTTCAGAAAACAAAACTCCCAGCCAGCTATCGTGAACGACGGGTGTTAACCAGCCAGCATAATTTAAAATGCGAAACGACACATATTGCCAGCCAGCGCATAAGGGACTTTGGAGTTTGCCAGCGAGCGGTGGCGTTACGTTTTGAGCCAGCCAGCGAGATTTCGATACATAATTTTTCGAAGGTACTATAAACATCAATAGTAATAAATACTAAAATAATAAATGAAAAAACAACAATAATAGTAATAACAATGATGATAATAATAATAATAATAATAATAATAATAATGAATAATGAGATAATAATAATAATAATAATAAGCAGTACTCACAGTTTCTCGAAATAGAGGTCCTCGCTGAAATTTGAACTTGGGGAGTAGTTGCAGGGCGATGTTAACCATAACCATAACCATGACACGTAAACACGTCACAACGCTCTGAACGGTGAGCCAAAATTATCGACTGAGCTACAATGTCAGTATGGTTCTTTCCTCCCTCGGTATTGCACTATAACAACTCGGAATTTAATCGAAATACGAATTGCAAAGTCATAGCATCAAATTTGCTGTTTCAATGAAATGGGACTGAATCCAGTCCACCCAGTCGTTAGGGTTAGGGTTTAAGTTTGAAGTTTCTAACAATAGCCATGGATCATGGTTGTATGTCGTCCGACAGTCACCACAAAAGTTTCACACCAGAACTGGTGCAAAGTTTCACAGCAAAAGTCATGTTTGTATGTCGTCAGACAATCACCGCAAAAGTTTCACACCAGAACTGGTGCAAAGTATCGCAGCAAAAGTCATGTTTGCATGTCGTCCGACAATCACTGCAAAAGTTTCACACCAGAACTGGTGCAAAGTTTCACAGCAAAAGTCATGTTTGTATGTCGTCCGACAATCACCGCAAAAGTTTCACACCAGAACTGGTGCAAGGTTTCACAGCAAAAGTCATGTTTGTATGTCGTCCGACAATCACCGCAAAAGTTTCACACCAGAACTGGTGCAAAGTTTCACAGCAAAAGTCATGTTTGTATGTCGTCCGACAATCACCGCAAAAGTTTCACACCAGAACTGGTGCAAAGTTTCACAGCAAAAGTCATGTTTGTATGTCGTCCGACAATCACCGCAAAAGTTTCACACCAGAACTGGTGCAAAGTTTCACAGCAAAAGTCATGTTTGTATATCGTCCGACAATCACCGCAAAAGTTTCACACCAGAACTGGTGCAAAGTTTCACAGCAAAAGTCATGTTTGTATATCGTCAGACAATCACCGCAAAAGTTTCACACCAGAACTGGTGCAAAGTTTCACAGCAAAAGTCATGTTTGTATGTCGTCAGACAATCACCGCAAAAGTTTCACACCAGAACTGGTGCAAAGTTTCACAGCAAAAGTCATGTTTGTATGTCGTCAGACAATCACCGCAAAAGTTTCACACCAGAACTGGTGCAAAGTTTCACAGCAAAAGTCATGTTTGTATGTCGTCAGACAATCACCGCAAAAGTTTCACACCAGAACTGGTGCAAAGTTTCACAGCAAAAGTCATGTTTGTATGTCGTCAGACAATCACCGCAAAAGTTTCACACCAGAACTGGTGCAAAGTTTCACAGCAAAAGTCATGTTTGTATGTCGTCAGACAATCACCGCAAAAGTTTCACACCAGAACTGGTGCAAAGTTTCACAGCAAAAGTCATGTTTGTATGTCGTCAGACAATCACCGCAAAAGTTTCACACCAGAACTGGTGCAAAGTTTCACAGCAAAAGTCATGGTAACGTTGAATGTCGTCAGAAAATCACCGCAAAAGTTTCACAGCAAAAGTCATGGTCGTACAGTTTCAAGTTAAATTTTTAATTGTAATGACACTTTTTTGTATTGATATATCGTGAATATATCATACTGTAAAGCTTAACTTTTTTGTTTGGTAATAAAGCTTGTTGTTGTTGTTAAATTCTTAATACTCCGTAGTTTGAAACCAGAATTATAACTTATAGGCCAATCAGCAAAATACAAATTTCATGAATCAAAATTGATGTGCTCATTGCTTAGTACAAACGTAATCCGGTAGTCTTATTGCAAAGACTGGTTGAGGCATCTTGAAGTTCTGCGAAGACATATGAAACCTGTAAAATGGAACGTATGAACAAAGTGAGATTTTTCAACGAGGACCACAGGGGCAAGTACTGAATTGTGTACTACGCTTTCATTAACTGTTTCTTTTAACTCAGAGAATTAAAAATGAAGTCTTAAAATTTCTACACCCGGCAACCTCTTCCATAAACATCTTGCCCTACATGTCGGAAGAAGTTCTTGTTTAGTTCAAAATCCCATTGCAGACATAACGTCTAATAGCAGTCAAGTCTTATCATAACGATAATGTGATGATTATAATTTACTAGTTTCTTCCACCTAAAACACAGCTTATTCTCACAGGAATTTTTTTGAATACTTTTTGGAATTAGTTGACAAAATTTATAATTATTCAACTCGTCATTTCAGTAATATATTACCAACGTAACTAGTTTTATGTTGCCTACAACTGAATAAAGTCGCTTCTGATCGCTCTCCGTCACTTCCCTGTCCGCGCTGAGACCTTTCACTGTGGCTATTTTACGTAGACTACGAGTAGTATCTCTTTCGCTTAGTCCTTCGTGCGTGATACAACTCGAGAAGCGTCATAATAACTAGGAAAAAAATTAATAACTAGGAATCTAATACCTAAATGTCCCATAACATGTGCTTAAGTTAACGTTTAAAAACTCCATGACGCTATTGAGACCCTATGCAAAAATGGCTGCCTTTAAATTATTCTTTTGTTCGTATTCAAAAAATAGCCTCACTAACCTCGTTCGGGATAGCAAATTCTTTAAATTTTTGTCTTAAAAAAGGGGGTTAGTGAGGCTAATTTAAATACAAACAAAAAGAATAAGTTAAAGGCAGCCATTTTTGCTTAGGGTCTATAGACAGCTCTGTACTGGAAAGACCGCTGACCGGTGGCTGTTCTGAACAAAGGGATATTTTTTGTGTCACGCGAACGGAAGCTTGGTTCCTGGTAAGGTAATCAGGGGCGCAACCCGTCATGCATTTAAACGCAAAAACAGCGTCTCTTAGATATACTACTCGTAGTCTACTATATATACTATATACGCGATCTAGCTGTCATTAGGCGGACTGATCCCGATTATGAAATTAAAACGTGCACCCGAAAAACCTGATTACTTATTTCTTAGCGATCAGATTCATCGTTCCCAGTTCCCATTCCCCTGGCAAGTTGTATCTTTAGACAGGAAACGCTCGCCACATTTGTGGTCAAGGTTGGAGCTTAAATACTAAACGTATCAGCCGTGCATTTTAGAATCAACAGAGCGCTTTATACGTACGCTT
>JAHPZR010032272.1:0-14985 GCA_019787425.1 Platygyra sinensis | reverse complement strand
TCAATGATGTAACGAAAGATCAACGCGATTCTATTGGCTGGTCTGTGACAAGAGTGTTTGTAATAAACAAGATCGCCACCTGTCAGGTCAGTGTTTACACACTGACGTAGTCAACCTTACAAGGCGTTCCAAACTAGCGATTAACGTACTCTTTTAGGAATTAGGTAATTTTTAATTCATAAACGGTCCGGAGATCGTAGTTTGACTAGGGTGATCTTTCGTCTAAAATTCTTCAGGGATTCAAGGTAAATATTCGATTTTACAGATCGTATTCTACAAGTTGACAGCAGTGAATTTACGACCCAAATTAGCTTCCGAGTGCTCTTGCTGTAGGCGTTGGTCGATGACAAACTTTCCCAGGGACCCTAGATTTCACTTGTCAACAAATCTTCAGGTCAAATACGGAGAGACGGCCGCCATTTCTGAGATAAGTACTTAATATTCTTAGCCGTTTGAGTAACATTTTTTTTTCCTGTTCTTTCAAGACGTTAAAGCGAGCCCTGAAAGCCAGGCAGTGTTTTAACGAAGGTGAGTGAGCTAGCGAGTGGATAATATTTGCTCCTATCCGACATGTGTGGTAGAAAGACCGGTGGCTTCACTTATAAACAGAAAATATCACCCGTTAAGTATTTCCTTGGTTTGTGCCAAAACTCAGCCAAATTACCGAGGAAAAAACAGATAACACAGTGATATTTCTCCTATGTTTTTAAGGCTTTTGCCTACGACATCTTTCAGCGAAGTTGATTTTGTTAATCGTTAATCAAAAAGGGGTGAAGTCACCAGTTTTCTTATGGGTCAATCTTCATGACGGGTCTATCAATTGACGTGAGTATTGTCAATACGAATAAGAAAGTTGAAATGATTTTGAAACCAAGAAGAAAACGATGCCGGGACACTACTTCATTATCAGTACAGAGCAAATTACCTTATAAACCCCAGCAGTGATAAATCATTAGATTTTCTTTACGTTACCATAAGAAGTTCAACTGGTGAAAATCACAGAATTACTAGAAAATGTTTAGAAAAGAGAGCGTTTTGATCTAGAAGATAATATATGACGGAGTAATTCTTATGTGGTTTCTGATTCTGATTCAAAGCCCAACATTTTTTCTGTTCAAGTATTACAACAAACAGAATATTTGTGAAAAATTATCTCTGCCAACGTTTATGCTTTTTAAAGTTTTCGTGACAAGATAATTTTGATATGACCCCAAAACGATTTTTGTTGAGTTTGTTTAGGCTGACATGCATACATAGGACCACAACAGACAGCTCTTTTGTGGTCTTCCCAAGAAGATCTCTAAATTCTATGGTGATTTCAAAAGTCCTCAGTGAATCGAATTGAAGGGGCAATTCTGAGGTTGAAAGTAAACACTACACAAACGAAAAGGTGGAGGATTTGTCGCAATTATGTTTGTCTTGAAGACATAGTTGATCATCGCAGTTATGCACACAACTTAAGCAGTTGTAAACTGATTAAGCCTGAGAAAAATTCAAGGAAATTCAAGCCTACTTTTTTACTGGCTTAATTTTACTATTGCTTAAACAGTTTGTACAACTGCGATGATCAATCAGGTCTTCAGATCTTTCTCTGCAGTTCAAAAAAATGATCTTTGATATTTTTCTTGTAAATGTTTGTTTCGATTCTTAAGAGGTATTCCTGGACCTTTTGTTACAAGAAACTATTGGCGATAATCTATGCAACTTAAGGGGAAACAAGGAGTATAACATAATGTTTTAAGGTGTAACAATTTCTCCCCAATGTTGTTTATCTATACAGCGAATCGCTGACCAACCAATATGACACGAACAGCACTACTGTTGTGCTTTACGTTATTTGTCCTGACACACGGTAGGTACAAATAGTCCTGTTTCAACATATTCAATATGTTACTCTGACTAATTGACTTTGCCAGTATCTTTCTTGTTATTATCTTATTTGCATTACCCTGTTCTGTCCATATTTCAGCGGCCCCAGAGCCTAGCAAACGCGGTTGCTGTGAACCTGGCCCCGGCTGCGACAATCCCTGCGCGGACCAACAGGAGCCAGCTCCTGAACCTCAGCTGGACCAGGCACCGCCTATGGCAGGATACATGCCGGCACCTGACTCCCAACAACAATTCATGCCCCCTGCTGATGGCCAGCAACAATTTATGGCTCCACCCGAAGGTCAACAACAATTCATGCCTGCACCACCAGAACAGCAGCAAATGGACCAGCCAGCACCACCAGATCAACAACAACAGGACTGCTGCCCGCCAGGACCTTCCTGCTTCAACCCGTGCCCTGCCCCACCTCCTCCTCCACCCAGTTTCTTCGTCCCCCCTCCACCCCCGCCCCCTTCGGCCTGTTGCCCTCCAGGTCCTAGTTGCACCAATCCTTGCCCAATGCCCCCACCCATGCCTGACATGGGAATGGCAGGATGCTGTGACCCGTCTGTCATGCCAGTGTGCCCAAACCCGTGCCAACCCCCACATCCGCCAAGAACTGCTTACGCACCATACCCAGGCAAGTAGTAACCGAGATGATTGTCATCAATTAAATGGGCATCGTTGATTGCCAGGGCTACGTTTTCCCTAAGAAGGCTGTACGTTTGGACAAATTAAGAAACGATGTCAATTTATGGAATGTACTAAGGAGCCACGTTCTCTTTTTCTCTACATCAATGTCTACTTTTTGTCGGGAACTTAAGATATAAATAAACGAGCTTGTGTTTACTATAGCTTAAAAAAATACGGAAATGCTCCTCAGTTGTTTAAGTTAAAACATGCATCTAACCCTGTCTCTAACCAATGGTGTTGTGTCTACAGGTGAAATTACAATGAAACTCAAGCAGCCGTGGAAGTCAGAATTCACTAACCACGCCTCTCCTGCTTACCAGATCCTCGCGGGTAACCTTGCTACAGCGGTAAGTTTTATCATTGAGTTCAGTGGCTCCACAAAAAAGATGTTGTTCCCGTGCTTTACTGCCCATACCCCAGTGCTCCTGCATTCCCGCCCCCCCCCCCCCCCCACCCACTCCCTTCTCCACCAAATACTACAGGCCACAAGTTGCGGTTGCCCGAGCGGTCCTTGTATATACCACGCTGTTAAGAATGTTAGCCTAACTTACTTTCCATAAAGGCCTGACGAAGAATATATATATATTTTTTTTCAGGTAAAAAACAGCTTTACGAAGAGAAGCCTATGTCAACAATATTTATTTCAGGTAATGCTCTCTAAAACTACGTTTTACCCAAATCTTAATGCGGTTAGTCTGTACAAAAACTACAAAAAACACAAATTTGTAATCAAAGGCTTAGAAAAGTTAGCAATAAATCAATATTTCGCCGGCACTCTTACTAAACTTATCTCATCATTTACCTAAAGGGAAGGATAGTGCCCGGAAACCCTTCAACTCAGCCAATCACAGTGGCACATTTTATGGTTGATGGTGGATCAGACGACGCGTCGCTTCTTCAAGCAAACTGTAACACCTGACGAGTCTCTTGGAGAGGACTTAAAGTTTACAAGGATTCATTTAACGCGTACTAGAAACAAAGCACGACAAAGGTGTGTGTGTCCAATACTTCACATGTAACAAAACTATTGTTCATCATTTGCTGGAAAATTGTGGACATTATAACTTCCAACGCAAACTATAGTCTTGCGCAATTAATGTTATGAAATGACCGCGGATACGAGGATATTAATACTAAAATATCATTTAGAGTACTTTTCGAGCGGTTTTACAAGACAACTGAATTCTCAACATAAAATTGGATGTACTGAAGAAAATTTGAGCGTGAGACGAGTTCTAACCAGCTAGAACAAACGCGCTGTATTTTTTACAGCTAACGACAAGTTAAAGCTGAAGCCACTCGTGAACTCCCATGCCTGGCGCTGGCTGCTTACTTTTCTCTCGTTTCTGATTAGTTCATATCGTTATGGGCTTGTTCAATTAACCAGTAATTACGTTTCTTGAATAACAAAATGCCAATGTCAACAATCATTAGAAGCACAAGCCTTGCTTTTTTAAACGTGTACGTTAAATGACTGGTTCATATGCGTTTAATGACTGGATATTTAAAAGCTGTGATCTATGACATCATCAGATATACTAAACAGGAACAAACTGTTATATACACACTTGCTAGTATATGTAGATATACTTATACATACGTCATAGGAATATGGTCGCTATAATTAATTATACTCAGAGAGACGTTAGCAACGGCTACGACTTTCTCGGTATTCAAATCCAAGATGCTGGCGCTTTCTTGTGATTAAGGCGCCATCATTGGATTTTAAGACCGAGTAAGCCCGGTGAACAACCAGTCTGGTTCAATATATTTTTGTTAACAAAAATAAAACAAAATAAAAAACCTTGCATTTTTCATTATCACGTTCTCAGTTTCTCATTTTCTTGTACTCGACAGTAAACGACTTGCAGGACAAATATAACGACCGAAAAGATACAACGGACGGACATGAATCCATGGTGTGGGACACTACACTGCCTTGTACATAGAGTCCAAATCGACTGACACCGTTTCTAGGTTTCAAAAAAGTTTTGTTTGGTGTCAAAATGTGAAGCAATATGTACAAATTATTGGCGCTGAAGGATGCGACATCAAGGAGGACAGTTCATGCTCAATACGTGAAGAGCAATGAACCGTGTTACTGGTAAACACATCTTATTATATTAAGTCCTTCATGTTGCTGTGTAGCGGGATCGTGACTGGTTGTACAAAAGCGTTTTTCTTCACTCACATATTTAGTGTCCTAGAAGAGCTAGAGATGCCAATTCAGTGTAGTAATTGTGAAAATAAATCACTCCTTAAATTAAATACAACTTCTTAATTAAAAGAGGATATTTGTGTCCGCAGGGCGTTACTTTGATTTAAGTTGGTGTTGTCAAAACGATTTACTCTTGGATTATTTTGTCTGTTGTCTGGCTGCCCGAAATATTTAAGTATTCGAACTGCGCTTTCTCAAGCAATGAACCATTTAGCCTGGTTCAGTTTGCACTTTGTTGTACTCTGTATCACTATGTTGCTGGGTAAAACGAAAACAAGCGTATGTTACACGTTCAGTCTAATCATCAGAGCGAAGGAGTTTTGGGCCATCAGATTCTAAATTAAAGCCCACGTGGTTGAGCTCATTGGGCCTTGTGCTGCGCTTTCATCTAGTTCTATTCTCCAACCTTTGACTGATGTATGACCCCTTTCTGACCGTTAAAGTTTCCCTCTGCTGTGACTCTTTTACTCTCGAAGTACTTAGCAAGAAAGTTAGCATAGGCCCCTTGCAGGATCCGGTCACATGGTACGGAATAATTTACACTGGGACGCAAATGGCGCAGTGGGACTTCTAAAACAAAGGACTCTTACCAGTCCAGCGTGACTGTCCTTTGTTTTGAAAGTCCCACTGCGTCATTTGCGTCCCAGTGTAATTTATGCCGTATCATGTGACTGGATCTTGCAAAGGGCCTATTCAATATTGACATTAATCTTCCAAATGATATACACCCACCAAATGACGTCATCAAGAAAACGGTAATTAGTGCAACTTTCAAAACAACATAAAACCAAGGTAGTTTGCATTGTTTTATTTGTTTCTTGTTGGAACTGAAAGGGACGATAACTGAATAAGCGAGACATTTATTTAATCCTAATAAACTGAAGTATCCTTATTGGAGTACGAACACTACACGAAATTCTCTGATAACGTTTTCTGGAGCAGGAGCCTGATGGAGCAGAGGAACGAGGAGACAAAACGAAGTTGTTTGGGGATGTCAGCTAATAAAAGCTCCATACTAGGTTCAGTAAGATCCAGTGAGGATTTCTGTCATCAATTTTGAAGACTACTGCGAAAAAATTAAATGCTTCATGTTAGAGGATGCACTACAAGTATTCTATCCTATTCTATTTTTCACTTTTACTTTGTTTGAAATTTTAACTTTTGACACTGATGAAGGATGCTAAATTATTCTTTCATTTTTACCGGGCGCTACCATGGCAAATCCAACAACAAGACACATTCACGAAAAAAAAAACACTGTTCGCATCGAAACACTCCACGAGCCACTTGCACTGGAGCAACTAACGTTCGTAGACGACTACTTATTGCTTTCTTCGCTCGATTGTTCAATCCATGAATCAGAAGCTGTCACAAAACGGCTTCATAACCAGATCTCCGTTGGTAGTGATCCTGGAGTACCACAACCGTGACCTCTTCTTTCACTCACGCTCCTTCTGATTATCACGAGAGCGACAATCTTCGTATTGACTGGCCAGTCAGTTAACAACTGTTATCACGCCACCATATCAACTCCTCCCTCCGATTTGACAGCCCCACTTCCATTGCTTGGGGCTTTTAATGAGTTGTTCACTTCGCGTCTGAATATTGATAAGTTTTGTGTGAATCTGCGGAACATAAACAGCGACATGTTGAAAACTACTCGTTGTACTTCACGCAGCCTCCGCTGGCACGCGAAGGGTTAACCAACACCTTGAAAACTCTATGCAAACTTCCTAATAAATATCAGTTGGAAAATCCGAGAAAAAAATCGATTTTCATCGACTTACGGACCGTTCGAGGTAAGATTTCTGCAATCGAATTTTATCACATTTGTCACCCGACAGTAGGAAGATCACAAGAATTAACAACTTCGATCGGAAATTCGAACATTGGATACCCAGTTTCGAGACGTGTTAGTAGTGTTACCTATCTCGAACACAATGAATAACAGTTTTTCTTACGAGCCTACAGGGCTAATAACGGTGGCTACAACTTAATTATTAATAAAAGTTACGGCCCTTCATGACATCCCCAGTGGGTATGTTAAACATAACTTCCCAATGTGAGCGGAGAGTTTTGGAATAGCGAAGCACTCGAGTGACTTCATGACTCTCACAAACAAACTGGTATGGTGGATAATTTTAAAGATTTCTCTAAGGGCAAAAGGCCGGTGTTCCTAAAACACTTGTGAAACGAAAACTTCGCCTGCATTTCCTTCAAAACACGCTTATGTTGACTGAGTCTCGCAGGGAATTCAGCGATTTGCTTTCGATTTTTAGACTTCGTGCGCTTCACTATTGTAAGCGTTTTGCACGCATAGCAAGCCTATGTTACCAGCAAAAATTTCCTGGTCAAAGAGACCATTACCTGTCCCTGTTTTTAGTGATGAGCGAGGGTTCCACTCCTTCCATGAGATTCCTGAAGCACTGCGCCATGTCCTCCTGCTTCTCCAAAGGCTGCATCGCTATAACATTCCGTTGTAACTCTTGAAAATACTGAAAAAAAAAACCCGAAAACAAGCTCTTACTGTTAGACAGGTGGACAACGATCGTTTCAAACAAAACTTCGTACGCTATCATGACACTCCAGCTAATGTTTTTTTATATTCACCTAATCTTTATATTCGATTACAGATTGATATTGTAAGGAAAAGTTACATACGCATCACTCCAGGTAATGAAAAGGTTCAAGACGAAGGCCGATACTTCAGCATGCACTGCATTACAATGCAAGCTAGCCAACAAAATCTTTCGTTCAAAGTATTATCTCACCTTCTCATTCAAGAGAATAAGACCGAGTAGGGGCCTGGACATTGACCACTGAAAAAAAGAGAAAAAGAATAATTTCACGTCTTGCTTCTTAAAATGTAATCTTGACTGCCCAGTAGCAGACCCTTATTTTATTCCTGAATCATTAAGCGCTACACGAAATCTTGCGCGCGAGAGTGAACAATGGTGGTAGTCTGTTGTTGGGTAGATCAACAAACTCCTCGATATAATACTGGAAAGTGCTGACTAGAAACATCTGACTCCTCTGGTGTCATGTACAGCACTTTTAGTTTACAGCAGTGGTAAGGTAGGAATACCTCTTAAACTGCCGCGTACAGTCTTTGCATCAATAGTAGTTTGTTTTCTCCCTCACCTGGTTTTTACAATCCTCAAACATGACAATGTTCAGTACTGTCGACAACATCTACAAATAGAATGAGAAAATGCCGTGATCAACATCATGCGTCTAGCCTCTTCCAGGCGTTCAGTTAGTCAGGGCGCAGTGTAGAAAACAGCGCGCGAAAAAATAAAAAAAGCGCGGCGAGAGGAAGCGAGAGAACACAAGAAACAACTTCTAAAATAAACAAGTACTGACCTGTTGAATCATTTCAGGATGGGACTCCAGAATTCTTAAACATGGCGGTTGTGCTTCCATCCCGTTTGTGTTTTTCTTGCGTCTCTTTGAGAGCGTTTTGAACAAGTGTGTTACTATGAAGTCAAGCGTGCCGCAGCAACCAGTGCATACCATAATATCTGCAAATCGACAAGGAAATTAAGGTCATTTTGTGTGCCAATCACCGAATTTTTGTTCCTTTGTTAAGTCTCGATAATCTTTAAGGTAGTCCTCTACAATCGCGCACTTCCTTGCCTGATACATTGATATTTGGTAAACATTCATGAGTGATAAATAAAATAAAACAACAATAAAACCGCTCATATCATAACGAACAGAAACAGGCCCAAACGTCGCAGTCTGACAGAGATTTATCGTTTGGTTGTTGGTGTTGTTTCAACACAAAATATAAACTGAGCATTTTTTGTACTTCATAGTGGTACATACATACAAAGGGGTACAGGGATGGTTGTCGAATCCACTTTCCTGTCTCCTGATTTAAAGATCTAAATTATTTTCTTTAGAATTATACTTCAATGCCTTCATTCTGTCACTAAAGTTAGAGCTCGTTGTTGACCAGTAGGCTCGTAAGAAAAGCTGTTATTCATTGTGTTTCGAGATAGGTAACACTACTAACACGTCTCGAAACTGGGTATCCAGGTTCGAATTTCCGATCGAAGGTGTTTATTCTTGTGATCTTCCTACTGTCAGGTGACAAATGTGATAAATATGATTGAAGAAATCTACCTCGAACGGTCCGTGATCGATGAAAATCGATTTTTTTTTCTCGGATTTTCCAACTGATATTTATTAGGAAGTTTGCATAGAGTTTTCAAGGTGGTGGTTAATCCTTCGCGTGCCAGCGGAAGCTGTGTGAAGTACAACGAGTAGTTTTCAACATGTCGCTGTTTATGTTCCGCAGATTCACACAAACTTATCATATTCAGACGCGAAGTGAACAACTCATTAAAGCCCCAAGCAATGGAAGTGGGGCTGTCAAATCGGAGGGAGGAGTTGATATGGTGGCGTGATAACAGTTGTTAACTGACTGGCCAGTCAATACGAAGATTGTCGCTCTCGTGATAATCAGAAGAAGCGTGAGTGAAAGAAGAGGTCACGATTGTGGTACTCCAGGATCACTACCAACGGAGATCTGGTTATGAAGCCGTTTCGTGACGGCTTCTGATTCATGGATTGATTGAACATCGAGCGAAGAAAGCAATAAGTAGTCGTCTACGAACGTTAGTTGCTCCAGTGCAAGTGGCTCGTGGAGTGTTTCGATACGAACAGTGTTTTTTTTTTTTCGTGAATGTGTCTTGTTGTTGGATTTGCGATGGTAGCGCCCGGTAAAAATGAAAGAATAATTTAGTTTTCCTTCATCAGTGTCAAAAGTTAAAATTTCAAACAAAGTAAAAGTGAAAATAGAATAGGATAGAATACATGTAGTGCATCCTCTAACATGAAACATTGAATTTTTTCGCAGTATAGTCCTTCAAATAGATGACAGAAATCGTTTACTGGATCTTACTGAACCTAGTATGGAGCTTGTATTAGCTGACATTCCCAAACAACTTCGTTTTGTATCCTCGTTTCCTCTGCTCCATCAGGCTCTGCTCCAGAAACGTTATCAGAGAATTTGTGTAGTGTTCGTACTCCAATAAGGATACTTCAGTTTATTAGGATTAAAAAAATGTCTCGCTTATTCAGTTATCGTCCCTTTCCAGTTCCAACAAAGAAACAAATAAACAATGCAAACTACCTTGGTTTTATTGTTTTGAGGTGAATAAGTACCAACGGATGAATAAGTCACAAAAGTTTACTTGATGACGTCATTTGGTGGGCTTATATCATTTGGAGGGTTAATGGCAATATCGAATAGGCCCTTTGCAGGATCCAGTCACATGATACGGAATAAATTACACTGGGACGCAAATGACGCAGTGGGACTTTAAAAACAACGGACAGTCACGCTGGACTGGTAAGAGCTCCTTTGTTTTAGAAGTCCCACTGCGCATTTGCGTCCCAGTGTAAATTATCCGTACCATGTGACCGGATCCTGCAAGGGGCCTATTGCTAACTTTCTTGCTAGTACTGTCGAAGAGTTAAAAGAGTCACAGCAGAGGAAACTTAACGGTCAGAAAGGGTCATACATCAGTCAAAGGTTGGAGAATAGAACTAGATGGAAAGCGCAGCACAAGGCCAATGAGCTCAACCACGTGGGCTTTAATTTAGAATCTGATGGCCCAAACTCCTTCGCTCTGATTGATTAGACTGAACGTGTAACATACGCTTGTTTTTCGTTTTACCCAGCAACATAGTGATACAGAGTACAACAAGTGCAAACTGAACCAGCTAAATGGTTCATTGCTTGAGAAAGCAGTTCGAATACTTAAATATTTCGGGCCAGCCCAGACAACAGAAAATAATCCAAGAGGTAAATCGTTTTGACAACACCAACTTTAAATCAAAGTAAGCGCCCTGCGGACACAAATATCCTCTTTTAATTAAGAATTGTATTTAATTTAAAGGAGTGATTTATTTTCACAATTACTACAACCTGAATTGGATCTCTAGCTCTTCTAGGACACTAAATATGTGAGTGAAGAAAAACGCTTTTGTACAACCAGTCACGATCCCGCTACACAGCAACATTGAAGGGACTTAATATAATAAGATGTGTTTTACCAGTAACACGGTTCAATTTGCTCTTCACGTATTGAGCATGAACTGTCTCCCTTGATGTACGCATCCTTTCAGCGCAAATAATTTTGTACAATTGCTTCACATTTTGACACCAAACAAAACTTTTTTTGAAACCTAGAAAACGGTGTCAGTCGATTTGGACTCTATGTACAAGGCAGTGTAGTGTCCCACACCATGGATTCATGTCCGTCCGTTGTATCTTTTCTGTCGTTATATTTGTCCTGCAAGTCGTTTACTGTCGAGTAAAGAAAATGAGAAAGTGAGAACGTGATAATGAAAAATGCAAGGTTTTTTATTTTGTTTTATTTTTGTTACAAAAATATATTGAACCAGACTGGTTTGTTCACCAGGGCTTACTCGGTCTTAAAATCCCAATATGGCGCCTTAATACCAGAAAGCGCCAGCATCTTGGATTTGAATACCGAGAAAGTCGTAGCCGTTGCTAACGTCTCTCTGAGTATAATTAATTATAGCGACCATATTCCTATGACGTATGTATAAGGATATCTACATATACTAGCATGTGTGTATATAACAGTTGTTCCTGTTTAGTATATCTGAATGATGTCATAGATCACAGCTTTTAAATATCCAGTCCATTAAACGCATATGAACCAGTCATTTAACGTACACGTTATAAAAAAGCAAGGCTTGTGCTTTTCTAATGATTGTTGACATTGGCATTTTGTTATTCAAGAAACGTAATTACTGGTTAATTGAACAAGCCCATAACGATATGAACTAATCAGAAACGAGAGAAAAGTAAGCAGCCAGCGCCAGGCATGGGAGTTTCACGAGTGGCTCAGCTTTAACTTGTCGTTAGCTGTAAAAATACAGCGCGTTTGTTCTAGCTGGTTAGAACTCGTCTCACGCTCAAATTTTCTTCAGTACATCCAATTTTTATGTTGAGAATTCAGTTGTCTTGTAAAACCGCTCGAAAAAGTACTCTAAATGATATTTTAGTATTAATATCCTCGTATCCGCGTTCATTTCATAACATTAATTGCGCAAGAATATAGTTTGCGTTGGAAGTTATAATGTCCACAATTTTCCAGCAAATGATGAACAATAGTTTGGTTACATGTGAAGTATTGGACCACAACCTTGTCAGTGGCTTGTTTCTAGTACGCGTTAAATGAATCCTTGTAAACTTTAAGTCCATCTCCAAGAGACTCGTCAGGTGTTACAGTTTGCTGAAGAAGCGACGCGTCGTCGGATCCACCATCAACCATAAAATGTGCCACTGTGATTGGCTGAGTTGAAGGGTTTCCGGGCACATATCCTTCCCTTTAGGTAAATGATGAGATAAGGTTAGTAAGAGTGCCGGCGAAATATTGATTTATTGCTAACTTTTCTAAGCCTTTGATTACAAATTTGTGTTTTTTTGTAGTTTTTGTACAGACTAACCGCATTAAGGATTTGGGTAAAACGTAGTTTTAAGAGAGCATTCCTGAAATAATATTGTTGACATAGGCTTCTCTTCGTAAAGCTGTTTTTTACCTGAAAAAAATATATATATATTCTTCGTCAGGCTTTATGAAAGTAAGTTAGGCGAACATTCTTAACAGCGTGGTATATACAAGGACCGCTCGAGGCAACCGCAACTTGTGGCCTGTAGTATTTGGGGGAGAAGGGGTGGGTGGGGGGGGGGGGGGGGCGGGAATGCAGGAGCACTGGGTAGTGGGCAAGTAAAGCACGGGAACAAACATCTTTTTTGTGGAGCCACTGAACTCATGATAAACTTACCGCTGTAGCAAGGTTACCCGCGAGGATCTGGTAAGCAGGAGAGGCGTGGTTAGTGAATTCTGACTTCCACGGCTGCTTGAGTTTCATTGTAATTTCACCTGTAGACACAACACCATTGGTTAGAGACAGGGTTAGATGCATGTTTTAACTTAAACAACTGAGGAGCATTTCCGTATTTTTTTAAGCTATAGTAAACACAAGCTCGTTTATTTATATCTTAAGTTCCCGACAAAAAGTAGACATTGATGTAGAGAAAAAGAGAACGTGGCTCCTTAGTACATTCCATAAATTGACATCGTTTCTTAATTTGTCCAAACGTACAGCCTTCTTAGGGAAAACGTAGCCCTGGCAATCAACGATGCCCATTTAATTGATGACAATCATCTCGGTTACTACTTGCCTGGGTATGGTGCGTAAGCAGTTCTTGGCGGATGTGGGGGTTGGCACGGGTTTGGGCACACTGGCATGACAGACGGGTCACAGCATCCTGCCATTCCCATGTCAGGCATGGGTGGGGGCATTGGGCAAGGATTGGTGCAACTAGGACCTGGAGGGCAACAGGCCGAAGGGGGCGGGGGTGGAGGGGGGACGAAGAAACTGGGTGGAGGAGGAGGTGGGGCAGGGCACGGGTTGAAGCAGGAAGGTCCTGGCGGGCAGCAGTCCTGTTGTTGTTGATCTGGTGGTGCTGGCTGGTCCATTTGCTGCTGTTCTGGTGGTGCAGGCATGAATTGTTGTTGACCTTCGGGTGGAGCCATAAATTGTTGCTGGCCATCAGCAGGGGGCATGAATTGTTGTTGGGAGTCAGGTGCCGGCATGTATCCTGCCATAGGCGGTGCCTGGTCCAGCTGAGGTTCAGGAGCTGGCTCCTGTTGGTCCGCGCAGGGATTGTCGCAGCCGGGGCCAGGTTCACAGCAACCGCGTTTGCTAGGCTCTGGGGCCGCTGAAATATGGACAGAACAGGGTAATGCAAATAAGATAATAACAAGAAAGATACTGGCAAAGTCAATTAGTCAGAGTAACATATTGAATATGTTGAAACAGGACTATTTGTACCTACCGTGTGTCAGGACAAATAACGTAAAGCACAACAGTAGTGCTGTTCGTGTCATATTGGTTGGTCAGCGATTCGCTGTATAGATAAACAACATTGGGGAGAAATTGTTACACCTTAAAACATTATGTTATACTCCTTGTTTCCCCTTAAGTTGCATAGATTATCGCCAATAGTTTCTTGTAACAAAAGGTCCAGGAATACCTCTTAAGAATCGAAACAAACATTTACAAGAAAAATATCAAAGATCATTTTTTTGAACTGCAGAGAAAGATCTGAAGACCTGATTGATCATCGCAGTTGTACAAACTGTTTAAGCAATAGTAAAATTAAGCCAGTAAAAAAGTAGGCTTGAATTTCCTTGAATTTTTCTCAGGCTTAATCAGTTTACAACTGCTTAAGTTGTGTGCATAACTGCGATGATCAACTATGTCTTCAAGACAAACATAATTGCGACAAATCCTCCACCTTTTCGTTTGTGTAGTGTTTACTTTCAACCTCAGAATTGCCCCTTCAATTCGATTCACTGAGGACTTTTGAAATCACCATAGAATTTAGAGATCTTCTTGGGAAGACCACAAAAGAGCTGTCTGTTGTGGTCCTATGTATGCATGTCAGCCTAAACAAACTCAACAAAAATCGTTTTGGGGTCATATCAAAATTATCTTGTCACGAAAACTTTAAAAAGCATAAACGTTGGCAGAGATAATTTTTCACAAATATTCTGTTTGTTGTAATACTTGAACAGAAAAAATGTTGGGCTTTGAATCAGAATCAGAAACCACATAAGAATTACTCCGTCATATATTATCTTCTAGATCAAAACGCTCTCTTTTCTAAACATTTTCTAGTAATTCTGTGATTTTCACCAGTTGAACTTCTTATGGTAACGTAAAGAAAATCTAATGATTTATCACTGCTGGGGTTTATAAGGTAATTTGCTCTGTACTGATAATGAAGTAGTGTCCCGGCATCGTTTTCTTCTTGGTTTCAAAATCATTTCAACTTTCTTATTCGTATTGACAATACTCACGTCAATTGATAGACCCGTCATGAAGATTGACCCATAAGAAAACTGGTGACTTCACCCCTTTTTGATTAACGATTAACAAAATCAACTTCGCTGAAAGATGTCGTAGGCAAAAGCCTTAAAAACATAGGAGAAATATCACTGTGTTATCTGTTTTTTCCTCGGTAATTTGGCTGAGTTTTGGCACAAACCAAGGAAATACTTAACGGGTGATATTTTCTGTTTATAAGTGAAGCCACCGGTCTTTCTACCACACATGTCGGATAGGAGCAAATATTATCCACTCGCTAGCTC
>JAHPZR010032268.1:22500-23760 GCA_019787425.1 Platygyra sinensis | reverse complement strand
TTCCCTTTGAGATTAGTCTGCGCTCGTACCCCTCACCTCTATACTACTAACGCCTGTAGAAACGCAAGGATTTTATCAATCGACATAATTTTTTCGGTGATGAAATCAGGGAAACTAGTAGATTTTATTAAAAGGAAAAAAATTTGGGGGGTTAGTTGCACTTTAAGCTCAATTTATGCAATAGAGAAAAAGGCAAGTTTAGGTGACGTACGTTGACTCCGAGCGAGCATAACTTGTCGACATTTCGACGATAACAAACAGCTTTCTGTAATTTCAAAAGAAAAGATCGGTCAGTCAATGAAGTATTAGTCCCACATGCACTTGTCAGAAGACTGACTAAACTTTGTTGATGGGATATAAAACGATAAACTCATAATGGTTGTGTTTGAAGTCTCGTACATCTTACGTAGTGCAGTTGCTTAATTCATTGATTTCCTTTGACTTAAGCGCTGTGTTTCAAGCAGTTTAAATCTGTTTAGATCAATTTACCTTTGCAAAACATAATTAATATTCAACCCTTTCCACTAGCTCTCCCGTTCTTGGATTTTACAACCTGTTAGAACAACTTGACGCCAGGATAATCCTTCTGGATTTAAGGAATATATATTTAATACACCGTCTTTCTGTTTTAGGATTTTACTGGAAACACAGACGAGGATACTATCATTTTTAATGACCTAAACCCACCAATCAGAGCACGTTTCATCCGCTTCCACCCGCAGGGTTGGTATGGGCACATATCGATGAGGGTGGAGCTGTATGGCTGTCCAGGTAGGGTAATCTTTAACAATAATAAATGAATAAAAGAAACTGAATTGAAATGTATATAGTGAAGTTTCAGTTACTGGTACATTCAAAAGACTGAGCCTTTGGACTGTTTCAAAACTTGTATACCTTTGTAATTGCCCATCTAGGAATCCAGACATTATTTTCTTCATCTCTTATCTTGTTGTAAAAAATAACTCGAAAGAAATATGCACGCTAAATGATTAAAAGATATCCTTGTGCCACTTTGTTTGTTATTTTTTTTGGTCTGCTCTCTAATCCAAGAAAAGTATATAAAAATAGACTTTCAGTAAAAGTCTGCAAGCGTTCTATCATGAATGTCGTTCTCTGATAGGCCTCGCTCTCTATTCAGTTGTTGATGAAGAATAGCGTAGCAGCGCGTCCTGGGTACCGCCTCCTTGTGTTTTCAAATAGAAAAGGATTTTTTGAACGACTATTAGACGTATTCTAAAATGATGAGATTATTCGCCCTCG
>JAHPZR010032268.1:0-20000 GCA_019787425.1 Platygyra sinensis | reverse complement strand
TAGAAGTATGCAAAGAGGAACGGAATTGGCGCGGGAAATCCAGCTAACTTGATTGGTTAACGGCAGGAAACCTTTCTAACCGGTCATCTGGAGTACAAATACCGCGTGATATTTGTACTCGTCTTAAGCGTTATTTGTACTCTGCGAAGTGCAGTTAGATAATAAAGAGAGGTACTGTGAAATTACATAATATCTTGCTCGCATTGCAAATTGACCCCTGTCATGATTAGAACCCAAACCACTCGATCAGGATTCCAGTACACCAACCATTGAGCCATTGTTCATCAACTTCCTACTCTATTCTGAATATTTAAGTTAACCTATACTGAACTTAGTTCATTCTTCAATTGAAACGGAACTACCGTGTTGTTAATCTATTTAGGTGATCAACCGTGTGATACCTCTGTTGACTGGTGTGGATGGAAAAACATCCGTGGTTGGAAAAGAGTCAAATACCAAGAGCTTGACCAGGAATATCAAGATGATAGTGATGTTAAGGATATTGAGAATTACTGGGGTAATTACTCTAAGATTTCTAATATACCCGCGGATCTTAACTTATGATAATGATCTCAATTTGATAGTTCTGACGGGAGTATAGCCTCCATAATTTGCTGTTACAAAAATGCGAGAGTTTGAAATGACGAAATAGCTACAGAAAACGTTAATGCACATGGGTAGCAGCCATGTGAATTTCTCAGAACAATTGAAAATGTTGAATGTAATTCCCACAGGATTGGTTTGGCACACCAATGTGGCTGCCATGACGCCAAGCTGCAACACTCTGTTAAAGGATTTGAAAATTTTTAGCCACTCGCACATCTTGAAGGAATCACTCAGTTATTTTAAACGACTTTTTAATGTACTCATGTTCGCTTTTGTTTTATTTTTTGTTCTTTGCAATCTTTGACTCAGATAACTACGAGATTTACCTACCCGACATCAGTATTGGCTACGTGTCATTCTCGGATTTGTTTTCACGTGGTCGTGGTTTTACCATTTGCTTCTGGTTGAAGACTGCACACAGTGGCTTTTTCATCGAATACGCAGTCGCCGCATCTAGAGACCAAAATGCAACCTTGGTGCTTGGACTCTACTTTTATAAGCGTAGTTTTGATATTCTATTTGGCAGCTTAAGAAGGTACAAAAATAACAACAGCAACAACAATAACAATAACAACAACAATAATATCGATAACGATAAGAATAACAATAACAATAACAACAATAATAACAATAACAACAATTGAAATAACAATATAAATGACATTTTATAACTGTCACGCCTGTAAAGTATAGTTAATGGAGCTGTCCAGAATCCACTTTGAGTTCGTCTCAGCAACGTAGTTATTGTAAATCTACCGTTGAACAATAACAATAGCAATCGCAACAGCAAAAGCAGTTGCAACAACACCACCACGAACAACAACAATAATAACAATAGCGATAGCAATCGCAATCGCAATCGCAATAGCTATAACAAAAACAACACATTTTTATACAGTGCTGTTTCCCAATGGTGCAACAGCGCTTTAAAGATTTAAAAATTCGTTAACAATTAACTAAAAAACTTATCTAAAATCAACTAATTGGAGTAATTTGTTACCCATGATTCACTACTTATTATCCGAGAGTGAGTTCATTACAGGAAAATCTCAAGTCGAGACCTTGCCGTATTGACCGAGCGACAGCGAGGTCACCGCAATGTCGAGGTTTTAGATTTCTCCGTAAAGACCGAACGTTCGAGGTTAATAAGTTGTTTATTATATGGCTTTTTGCTTTGCTTCGCAGGTCCATAATCGGCCCATGGCCATTGCGGGAGAATAATGAGCCCGAGCAATTCAAAGCGCGTATTATATCGGCTACAAACACAGGCCATATAATAATAAATAATTATTTACCGAAGTGGAGGTAAATATCCTCCTTCACCGACACTGAGATAAATAATTGTTTTAGTATGTACCACACAAGCTGCATAACTAGCGGACCAAAGAATAATTTTATTTGTGACAGCATACCGACAAAAGCGATTTTGTTTTTCTTCGGCTGCTCGGAGGTGAATAGTACTTGGCTAATCACCTGCAAGATAGCCAGTCAGCGTGCGCGAAAAGCACTGTTCACTTGTGTGGTATATACTAATTTATAATAATAAAAATATATTTCTTACTGTTCTTTAATTCAGTTATGTGCAATTTGCAACATTACAGCATTTAAAGAGACCATCTTCAATAATTGCATCACTCACGTCAACCAATGCAAAGGGCTTATAATTCTTTTCCCATAGCAATATCCCAATGGATGTGACAGATGACTTGTGGGACCACGTGTGCGTGGTATGGGATGGCGAGAGTGGGCTCTTGGCAGTCTTCAAAAATGGCGAAAGACATCATCAATCAACTAGATTTCGAGCAGGCACACTTAATGTGATCACTGAAGGTAAATAAAAATTATAGCTGTCTTACATGGGCGGTTGTGTCAGAACCTTCATCTAATTTAGCTAACACTAATAAGGTTATACGGAATGGTAAACTTAAAGATAAAAACTGCATATTTGTTGTAGCTAGCGCTAAACAAATTTTTTTCCCCTAAGGCATAGGAACTATGACAATAGGCTTCAGATCAACGAACAAAACAGAGTCCCTTGGAAAATTGAGCGGTTTCAATGTGTGGCCATATGCGATGATCGCAGAGGAGATACTGCGCATGTCATACGGATGTGGACATGAAGTTGGAGATGCAAAGGCGTGGCATACAGTTAGACATGGGTTGAAGGAAAGAGTTGTGGTGGAATGGTCTCGAACCTGCAACGACAGAAAAGGTGAGTCATGAAGAAAGTAAAATAGTGAAAGTTTAAAAAAAACAGCACTTGAGCCAGATGTCAGTTGGCTGTTTTAAAGATTGCTGAATTATCAAATAAGATTTGGAGTAAAGCAATTATTAATTCTTAGAGCATGCACAGGGAATATTTTCCCTGGACGTGTCTCTTTGAGAATACACTCACAGCTTGATAAAAGGAAAGACGCAGATTAAGGAGTTAACCTTTGTTAAAGCTTTTCCTAGTGACACCTGTCTGAAATTCTACTGAAACTTGAGAGAAACCATAAAAAGAACCTTTAAATATGGAACATCAGAATCCACTGTCTGGCATTACCGTACATTTTCTTAATTGGTAATTATATTTGTAATGACTGCTAAACATAGCAGAATACATCATTCCTCATGTGCACCAGTATCATTAGAGTCACTTACTTTCCATGCCGTCTTTAGCTCATGTACTAATTTAGCTACAAAATCCTCATTTGTTTTCATATTTATTCAAAGCTGCTTTAGTCATTGCAAATTGGTTCCCTTTGATGTCTTTTTACAGACTATATAGATCGTATGCACTCACGTGTTTAGCAGCCTTGCAAATTTATTGGAACAAAAGAAAGTGTTTACATAAGAAAAGAGTTGAACTCCCACAGGATTGGCTTGGTACAACAACATGGCTAACGATTCATTGTTTCGGAACACCAACATGGCTGCCATGATGTCATGTATACGCTCTATTAACGCGCGTCTGTTCATAATAAAGCTCGGGCAATTAATGATTTTCGTTACATTACATGAATTTTCACATAATGCACTAGGGCAATTTCGTTTTGGTAAAATTCTAGTCTGGCTCCAAGGCTTAAGGGAATAAAACAAACAACATCAAACGTTTATCTCTATACCTGTGATTTCTTTATGTTCCATTGGGCCTTAGAGTCAGGTAGGAATTTAAATATGTCGAAATTGTCTATTGTAAGTTGCCTGCGTAGCAAGCGTTCCCGTACAAGCCAAACGAAATATAGGGCCGCGAGAAGGGGTTTTCGTAAAGGGAGGCCCTCGTCCTTTTTGCTCTCCCCCATTTTCCTCGCGTGCGTTTTGCTCTCGCCACATTTTCCGCGCGTCCTGATTGCGAAAACTCCCTCTCGCGTCCCTATGTTTTGTTCGGCTCGTACTGGAGCGCTTGCTACGCAGGCAAATTGTAAGCTGAGAATTTTTAACCATCACTCGATGTTTAAATGCACTCGCATTCATTCAAACATAGACTGTTCGGTATTTTTTTAGGTGATAGACTTGTTGTAGATACCAACGCAACTCGGTTTAACCGACCCGCTATTCTTGTGAGCCCGCCATACAACAGATCACGTGAAGGACACAGCAAATGCTTAAAGTTTCGTTACATGTTGAGGGGACCTGGAGAGAAAACACTTACAATTTACCAGAAAGTAGACAGCCATCGAGAAACACCAGTCTGGGTGTCTAAAAGGGAAACTGGCGCGAGCTGGATTTACGGTCAAGTTCCATTGAGTTCTATTTCGCAGTTGCAGGTAACGAAAATACTAAGACCTATCACCATGATCAATATGTCAGCCAATTCCAGTTTCAGTAGTCCCGTGGGTTGGCAAACGCCCGCCCCGTGCTCAATAATAAGATGCCCCACCTCCAAGATTAAGCACGTGAGCATATGCCCAGCTATTGCCCGGGGAGATTAAACAGAGATAGCCGACAGGTAATACATTTTATTTATATAATAGCTGTCGATAAAAGGTGAAACAGAGAAGATTAATGACTCAATAGCATTGACGGGACTGTACATCGACGAGGAATATTGCAAACACGAGCCACTGAGGGCCAAGGAAGGTAACAAGCATAAAACGTACGTGTGCAGTTATACTTTTGCTGAAAAATTCACATTTGCAAGCTGTGGCATCATGAAACAATCCGAAACGAGCTGACGACTTATTCTGGTTCCTCAGATGACAGTCTGTGATTGATGAACTACATGTAAGAAAACAAAGGAAATGTCATGCCAAAGCTTGGGCATGCGCCGCCTCTGTTGCACTCTCCTTTTAAGTAATATATCAAATACAAAAGCTCTCTAGCTCTCCATTCAACCAAAAATTCTGCAAAATGGTAAATTTCCACAGTTCGACCCATCCAACCAAAAATTCTGGAGATTTCGAGATGGAAATTTGATAAAAAAAAAAGAAAAAAAGCTTAGGTATCGCTTCCGTAGCTGTTCCTTTTTTTCTAGCAAACTGTGAAAGATGCTGTCCCTTCGCCATTTAAAATTTTTGAAAATGTATACAAGGATCGGGAAAGCGCAGAGTATAACCTAGTAAAATTGGCTTCTCAAGGGGTTTTCCTCGGTGTTAAAACGTGAAATTTTTTTCGTTTGTTTGTTTTGTAGCTTTGGTTAGGGTTAGGTTTATTATGTATGTTGACATCTTTGTTTTCTTTGTTTTACGTCACTGGTGAGTGTCACAGTTTTAAACCGAGGATGAGCTTGCTCAAGGGGTCTTTAGAAGAACATATAAAAATGTCATGTTGGGATTTTGAGAAATTCTAGTCACGAATGGATCAACATTCTCGAAAATGTCCGGAAAATAGGACAACCGCCTAAGGTACACGAAAATCTTCGGAAATTTCTTGCCTACAAATTCTGTTCCAAATTCTTTTCCTCCCAGAATTTCAGGAATTTTTGGTTGAATGGTTGGCATTTCGAAAACCTTTTTAGCAAGTTTCACCACAGTTATGTTTTGTTTCGAATGTTCCAGAATTTTTGGTTAAATGGAAAGCGCCGAAATTGTTTGATTGTCTTTGAGAAACCCATGAAAGCATCGCTTACTTTTAGAAAGAGCATTTCGTCAATTAACACTATTGAAGCAAATGTGTAAAGCAATTCATATCATAGATGCAAAATTTATTCATATATGCACAATTAAAGATTAAATATTCTTTCTTTGCGATTTCAGCTTGCAGCGAAAATTTATTCAACATGTCAGGATATTTCTACTCTCCATCATTTCCGGGATATTATCTTGATGACATGTCCTGCACATGGCACATCACCGTCCAATCAGGTCACACCATTCACCTGGAGTTTCAAGAATTTCGCCTCGAGGATCATCCCATGTGCAGAGATTGTTTTGTTCGGATTTTCGATGGGCAGGGTGTGACAGCACCAACACTAGGCAAATTCTGCGGCTATGTGTATCCTCCCCTTTTGGTCTCATCATCAAATCATTTCACGATTGTTCTCAATTGTCATGGGGATTTACACAAAGCAAGATTCAAGGCCTTTTATCACTCTGTTAGTGGTATGTCATTCATTTTCCTTTAGCTTGTGTTTCTATTGACTTTATCGTTTGAATAGGCAAATAAAAACCGACAATTAATCACATTGAAGACATCAAAAACCAACCTAATAATCGGGAAGCCTAGATCAAATTACGTTCACGACCCGCCTCGGCGAGTGCAATTTCAGCTTTTTAAAAAAACTCTCAAGTGCAAATTTATTCCAAATTGAACGAGAAAAACCGTATGATTACTAATTAATAATACAATGATAAAATTCGCGCGGAAAAAGTGCCGGGAGATGCTTCCTGAAGCCATTTTTTTCGCATTCGAGAAAACGTTTTTCAGAGTTTCTGTACAAAACTTTCGTCATTGCTTTACATGAGATCATTGGCCTACAAAATTTCTCATTGTCTTTTTTCAAATCATAATCCAGAATTACGATGTGTAATTTGCACTGGTGTAACACTTTTTGCACCGGTGTTACACTTGAACTGCACTGGTCTCAGCCAATCAGCATCGAGTAATTTTTTCATGTGTATTATTAGGCCAAGAATATAAAAGCAGAAACTGGACCAACGTAGAATGATATTTTTGAAGGTGCATTACGGTTGGTCAAACCAGCCTTCTTCAGGTACCTATTCTAAGTCTTTTTGGCCAAACCTACAAAAAATCTGCGGTTGTCATAGCAACGTCAAGAATGATGGACACACAACTGACATATCAAAATTTTCTTGAAGGATGAATGAACAGCTACTGAACGTCTCATCTTCTTACAATAAATCGTCTTTTCAAAGCTTTGAATAAATCAGCCATTATAGGGTTCCCGAAGTTTAACAATTAAAGTCGACCAGGGACGTCAGGTTAGCTCGTTTTGGTGCAGAGACTTGGACTGATAATCCCGGCCCTATAGAGTCTATATAGACTAACTTTTGCTCTGTTTATGGTATCGCTTGCAGCTCGTGAGATGTTGAACCATGTTCAGTTCGTTTTCCAGGGCGTTAGACTCCATAAGGTGCCACTGAAATTAAAAGTGTAAAACTAGTAGGTTTTATTTCTCGCCTGGCAGGTGAAACGTTGGAGATCCTTTCCCTTCTGTCTTGTCTAAGCTGTTACTAAGGAGGATACCTATTCTATTTATTCAATTACAAACTATTTCATTAATACAATACGGATCTAATTCTTGTTAACTAGGTTGAAAATTTGACGATAACGACGAAAATGACAGTCTTATTCATCGATTAATTCTTTTAATTTTTTTGCAGCCCTTGATTATACAGATTCATCCTGTCTACGTCAACAAGGTACACAATAACGTCATCTCAGGCGGATAAGCATTACAACTTCCCAGTCTTGAATTTGGAGCTGTAGGAAGCCATCAGTTCTTTACTTTGGGGGATGTATAATTAAAGACGTTTCAGTTTCCATTTGTTGCTTTTCTCACGTTTGTCGCACTTCTCGTGTTTGGCGATTTCTGAAATATTGGTCAGTACATTCAATCTGAATTACGCAATCGCAGCTAACCATTTTGTACATACCATGTCAGCTATCAGTGAGACGACCTTGCTTTTTTCACTTGATAAATAAACCTCTTTGCCACATCCAATTTGTCTCTGTGTTTCTAACGTTGAATGTGCTAATCAAAGGTGTGTTATTGTTACCAGACTCTGATAAAAGAAATTTGTTTTCAGGTTGTCCTTCGAGCTGCGAATGCAAAGAGTTTGGCGAAGGCCAGCGCAAGAAGATCCTGGTCACTGGAGAAGAGTTGCTCTCGGTGCCAAGCAACCTTCCTTTCAACACTGGAGCAGTGTATGTAAAGAGCATCACAACTTAGGACTTTTTATCTTCAAGTTTTGATTAAAGGGCCCTAGTCAGCCACACCTTTGTTTTTGTTTACATGTGAGAATTTGGCTATGATATTTTATTCGGAGCATGTTGAAGCGTAGAAAAATCACTGTGAAACTACTCAAGATAATTAAACATACCTTCAGGAACACAGCTTAGAGTAAAACAATAAGAATTCGCTTCACCATGTTATATCAATAATTTCGATGTCATCGAAAATAGCGTAGGCTGACTAGGGTCCTTTAGTTTGGTATTGTTATACCTCCCAACTGAAATACGTTTTCTGATTGGAGAAAAACGTGTCACGTGGCGTGGATCAAAACTCACTAACTCCCTAGGGAGAATAAAACTCACTAACTCCCTTGGGAGCAACATGAATTTTCGACTTACACTTGATCAGGTCGTGCCCTTTGTAAACCGCGGCAAATTCATGAGCCAGCCGGCGTAAAGCAGACGATTTCGTCACAGTTTTTCCCACTTTTGTGTTGAGAGGGTATAACAAAACACTTAATGGCTAACCCCTTCGCCGAGGGTCTCGAGGAAACAAAACTTACTGTTTCTCTTGGGGCGAGTCATTAAGTGCTTATTATTTTATGGTTGTATATAATGCCCTCGTTAATATTAATTCTGTTCTTGTTTCAAAAGTTATGCAATCTTAGGTGATTGTTTTTGCAACTCAATGTCATTTTCTCCTGTTCGTCAGGAATTTCCAGCAAAACCGGATCTCCCAACTACGAGAGATGGATTTTGCAGACCTCCCAAAACTGGAATACATGTGAGTGAAGCGTGACTGAAACTTAAAAAGCAAACTTCAATGTTTTATTTCATACAACAGAGTACTTACGCTTCAAGTGAATCTGGTAGAGGGTGTGCGCAAATAAAATGATTAGGATCATTTCCATATAATTACACAAAGGATATCTAGTTTTAGAACGCTTTTGTGGCTACTAATTGGTTCTTGTTGTTCTTGTTGTAGAAACAAACATGTCATAACCGAAATGCTCGTTAGGCTGCACTCAAACAAAAACCAAGTTCTTGTCAATTAGGCTAACAAACTGTTTTTATTATTATTATTATTATTATTATTATTATTATTATTATTATTATTATTATTATTATTTTTCTTTAGCGACTTGAGTTTCAATGTTCTCATTCACCTAGAGGAAGAAACTTTCCATCATGTAACGTCTGTCACAACTCTGTAAGTACCCCACTAGTTGGTTTGTTAGAATATCTTAATGCTGACAACAACTGTGATAACGACAACAATGAGTGTGGAAAAGTAAGCTCTGTTTTTCATATAACTATTTATCATTTTGTTCTGTTATCTAAATTCTTTGGCTTGGTTTCCACAGTCAGGAAGTGTTGTCGGTTTTTTTTTGTTGATAATACCACTGAAAGTTCTCCGCATTCGAATTAACGCTAATGTTCTATAAGACAAATTAAGACGCCTACATTTCAAATAGCTTTAAAGCTATTTCGTATATCAAGACATTGAAGTTTTGTATTTCGAAAACGCCGTTGTTCTAGGATACCCGCAGTTTGCTTCATGACTTCTCCGTGGATAACAACGTTCCTCAGTGGCTTACTTTCATTGTTGTTGTTGTTGTTGTTGTTGTTGTTGTTGCTGTCGTTGCTGTTTTTCGTTTTGTTTTAAGTTTTTATTTTTATTTTTGTTTTGCTTATTTCCTTTTCTGTATGACCTCGTTTCTTTTTTTTATCAGGAGATTGAATTCCAACTTTCTTCGTACTCTTCCTATTGGAGCGTTTACTGGCATTCCAAGTCTACTCGTCCTGTGAGTATAATTTATCTTTTCCAACTTGTTATTTAGAACATTTCTTCAAACACCGTCAAGTCCTTCACTGGAGGTGGCTTGGCTTATACTTAGTGGTTAGGGTCCAAGGTTTAAATCCTCCTACCTGACACCGGATTCACTTGGATTCGGTGGTCCTCAGGTAAAGTCGTCCACTTCTTGTAAGTACTGTAGTCAAGTGATCTGTTTATAGCTAGCTGGACTTCTTTTAAAACAAGTTTCTGTCTGTTCACAATATTGGTTTGTTTTATTAAAACTGCAGCAATGATAACTCTTCAAGCAAAACACTGAGTTTTGTCTGCCTGAGACCTGCAATGAACATTGAGGGTCAGGGACTTTGATTAAAATCTAATTAAAGCACGGTCCCCTTGACATCGATCGAGGTCGAGGGGAAACTAAACTTACTATTTGCCGCGGGGCCAGTCATTATATAAGTGTTTTGTTATACCTCCCAACTCAAAAGTAGAAAAAAAAAAAAAAAATCCGAAGAAATTCGGGTTTGTTTTACGCCGGCTGGCTGGTTTCACGGCCTGTTCACGTTCGAGTCGAAAGTTCATGTTTTTGTTTTCCTAGCAAGTTAGTGAGTTTCGACCCAAAGTGGCACGTTTTCTTATTGGAGGAGCAAGTATTTGAGTGCATGGGGAGCTATAACAATACTAGTTGTGCTTACCCTTTAATGTTTTCTTTTTTTTCTGCCCCACCTTCCAATTCCACAGTAATTGGATTATAAGTTAGAATCAGCCAGGGCACGCGCTTGACAAGGTTATGTTGAGATATAGTGTACAAGTAGGTTGTCTTACTCAGTGCCATTGGAAATTTGGATTGTTATTCTTCTAGTGATTTAGGAACAAATCTTCTTCGCAAACCTCGCAGTGGATTATTGGATGGACTACCTCATTTGCAAGTTTTGTAAGTTCTAAAATTTCGTAACTCTGAGTAATTTTTCCGATTTTGATGAAGTTTTGGGAGTATAACTGAAATGTTTGAGCGCGGAGTTTGCATTTTTTTAGGAGCTTGCGTTCAAACCAAATAGATGAGTTAGAATATGGGGTTTTTGCTAACAACAGCAACATGACACACTTGTGAGTACATGCGATTTTTTCATCTTTATATAATTTTTCACTTTAACTTGTAAAATCGTCTTATTAAACGGTGTAGTTGTTCAACTGAGTTAAACGAAACATTCCTTGATTAAATAAATCTATTAAAGGAGAGGTAAAAAGAGTATGAAAAATATACGGAGGCAATTTTTGTTATATGGCAAGCTCCCCGCGTGGGAAGATGAGCAATATGTTGTGCTGTGATAGGCTAGCCTTAAGTGCAAGAAAGGCGCTACATTTATCTTGGTCGCTCTTGGCTGTCCGCTGTATCCGCAACAAGAACTTGTTCTTTTTGCCATATACTAAATCCTTAATCAGCCAAGCTTGTTTGGTCAAGAAGGCTGGATATTGGCCTTCTTCTTTTTTGCCTGTTCATAAACTTCCACGGCTTCTCTGTCCATAAACACGCATAAAGGATCTTAGCCAATACCCAGCCAACTTGACCTGCACTTGTCTAACAACTCATTCGTAATCAGCGTCATTAAACGAAAACGGAAATAACCACGTAGCGAAAAACTGTTATCGTAAATATCGTCTTAAAGCAATCAGAGTCGCTCCTTGTGCGTATCGCTGTAATGTGTCCACCCTAAAAGGGGCATTCATGCTGATGTCATTGTTAACATTTTTGCTCATTTGCATACGGCTTTGCATATAGAAGGAAACATGTTAAATGAGATTTGACTCCAGGCAGCTAAATAGCTGTTAAAACTTAACACATCGCCAAATATTTAGTTCTTTGGGTGTAATATTCAAAGAGAAATTGTCTGGGTGGCAAAAGTGCTGATGAACTCGCACATTCTTTGTAAAATCTTGACTTTATGAACACGTGTTGCACAAAAAGTACTAATACAACAGGATCACATTCGATGGCGGAGTTAATCGTACTATGAACTTTCAATGATTTACTTGTGGCTCCATCAGAAGCTGAGTAGCTCATGCTAATGAGGCAAATATCTATTGTAAACGAGGATTTTCTGCTAAAGAATTACCCCTCACATACCAGTCTGAAAGTGAAAGATCTCTTCAATGTCACTAGGTACCTTCAGGATAACAAGCTCACAATATTACCAAATGGCCTGTTTGGAGCTCTGTCACAACTGAAGTTCTTGTAAGTGCATTAAGTTGTCTATGAGCTCGAGAGATGTAGTCAGCTGGGGCATCTTATTTACCAATGCATGTGGTGTTCGACATGTACATTGGGCCATTAAGCTCAGTTTGTAGCATGTATTCTGTTTCTCTGGGTAACTTTGTTCTAATTTTCATGGCTAAATGTTGCTCTTTCGTCAGGAATCTAAGCAGCAACGAACTGACTGCAGTCACAAAGGACACTTTCCAAGGATTAATCTCCTTAGAATACCTGTAAGTACATGATAATTTCACAATGAAAATTTTAGTCAACAAAAATGTCTTAGTCAGATTAACCAAAAGATATGTAGGTTACTGGTTAGTCTTATTTCCATAGTCTTATTTAGTCTTATTTCTTTTGTAATTTCCAAAAACATTACTTAGCTCTGTTGTTTGCTAACTATTTTTCGACACTGTTTAGATCGTTTTAAAAATCCTGCTTGATGATTTCTGCGCTGGAGTCAGAAAAGTAGATAATTGTTTCGTCAGCGTACATGCCTATTGATGACTTTAGCAGATTTTGTGGGAGATCGTTGATGTATACCACAAACAAAATAGATCCATAGTTCCGCACGTAATATCATTGTGGGTGCCACTGGCAATAATAATAGTTCACTTGACTCTGAAGATAACTCCACTCAGATTGTCGAAACGTCAGTCACCAACAACAGCCCTTTATCAGAACTACACTCACCCAGACGATCACACAATACGAACTTAAGGTTTTTACTCATTATGAGAGGTGCCTTGCAGGGGACTGCAGGTTCCGTTTGCACCTTACCTTTTGGTTTTTTTTGGGGGGGCCTGTAACTAACTATTTATTCAGAGAGAAACTTAAACGAGTTAAGTTAAAAACATAGTTAAACTATATGACGCGTCTTGGTTGTATTTGACTTGGTATGTTCGAAGTAGGAAGATAATCTTCAAACCATTTCAGACTTTTTCCTCGAATTCCATGCTTATCTAGCATGTAAATAAATGATTGTAAGTAATACGACGTAGGTAAATATCTCAGTGTTAACAGAATAATCATATGACATACAGTACAGGTCAAAGGGATTACAGCACCTACACGCGCGTAAAATGCGTGTAGTCTGCGTGTAGTATTCGTGGACAGTGCGTGGGCAGTGCGTGGACAGTGCGTGGGCAGTGCGTGTAATTAACTGCGTGTAAAATTTACTCTTCAGGTAGTTACACGCATTTGCGTGTAATTTTACCGGTATGCGTGTATTTAAACTGGAAGAGGAAGCCTTTGTTATTCATACACGCACTTGCGTGTATGAATTAATAACGAGCTCATGTATAAATAACAAACGAGCACCTAAGAAACAAATCTTCTTTCGTAATCTGTAACAGCCCGCACTTCTGCTTAACGTCAAAACTTAATTCTTAGAGATCTCTGAATTTCGTTTACATTTACGTTAAAAGACGAACGACGTATGTCGCAACGTAAATGCGCACAAAATGCCATTTCACTCCTGTTCCTTCGAACAACAATGAAATAGATACTCGCGTACTCTCTCTTAATTTGCTAATTGCCATCACTTCTGTTTAAATAGCGAAGAATCGAAACTTTTATAGCAAAATCTAAGCTGATGTTTAAAATTAACTGAAAATCTCAAGCGAAATAATGTTTTTTTGCTGTTATTTCGTGTGCATCAAGCCTCAGTTCGTTAATCGCTGGCGCCCTTGTGGTTCCTCGCGAAAAGGAAAAACGCGACTAAAAAAGCTCTTGAATACCGGTAAACTCGTAACGCTTTGGAGTACGAAATATTTTAATGAATCTTCGGACTGTTTTAAAGTACACTGATTGCTGTAATTTAGAATTAAAAAGCGACATAATTGTTCATGTTATCTCATAACACGCCAGTCGCTCGCTGGCGCCGCTTGTTGTTGAAACTCGAACGGAAAAAATATTTTACTATGAAGCGGTAAACCAGTTTAATGAAACTGCTCGATTCTATCGGGAACGTTTTACGACCAAGAGCAAGAAGGCGAAAGATTAAACTATATCACAGTGCAGTCCACTACGATAAATGTTACACAAGGTAAATGCTTTGTTTTCATTACACGCACTTTAAATATTCTGTTCTCACTACACGCACTTAATGAGTTCCAGTTGAACGACTGCGTGTAAAATTACACGCAATATCACGTCTAATGAGTCAAAATACACGCGTGTAAATACACGCATTTTCTTGTTTTTGCGTGTAAGGTGCGTGGACACTGCGTGGACACTGCGTGGGCACTGCGTGGGCACTGCGTGGGCATTGCGTGGGCACTGCGTGTAATGTGCGTGTACTACACGCGCTTTACGCGCGTGTAATGCTGCAATCCTTTTGACCGGTACTGTATACAGTGCAATAATACGATGATCACGTTTATAGGCTTGCACTTTTAATAAAAACTCTCATCATCTTTCTTCACAGCTACCTGGACAGAAATAAACTCGCTAAGGTACCTTCAGATGCATTTAGTAAGCTGACGAACCTGAAATATTTGTGAGTACCTTTTATTGTTCATCATTGTATAGTTTATATTTATCCTTTCATCCTTTCATTACCGACAAGTTAACTTAACTGCAATGGCACTTCGAGAAAATAGTCCTATCATATTGCAGTTGTCAAGCTCCAGTGAAAAGTGGCCTGGTGTATTCTGTTCAGTTGAAGATCACCGAATTATTAAAACGAAAATTGAAATGTAATTACATTTAACTGTCACTGTTACGAGGAGTATGGAACTGAAAGGAGTAGAGTGATTTGATGTTTTCTTCAATATTCATACAGGAAACTCGATCGCTTCATCCTCTGCTGCTACGCTAAGAAATCAATCGAAGGAGTGGAGTGCGAGTCTCCAGTCGACGAATTCTCAAGCTGTGACGATCTCGTGAAAAACAACACTCTCCAGATTTGTATTTGGATTCTTGGAATCCTCGCCTTCCTTGGTAATCTTCTTGTCATAATATGGCGCATCATTGATAAAGAGGAGAACAAGGTACATTCCTTTTTGCTGACAAATTTGGCAGTCGCCGACATGCTTATGGGTGTGTATCTGTTGACAATCGCAATTATGGACGTTAGGTGGCAAGGGGAATACTTTAAGCATGACGAAAAGTGGAGATCTGGACTGGGTTGTCAAGTTGTCGGAGTTCTATCGATGCTGTCTAGTGAAGTATCAGTGCTGATTCTAACCATCATCACGATGGACAGATTTCTTTGTATCGTCTTTCCTTTCAAGTTCAAGCGCCTCATTTACAAGGCTGCCGTTTACACATGCCTAGGGGTGTGGATATTTGGTCTCGTCATATCTATAGTTCCAATCACAGGATTCGACTACTTTTACGACGACAGCGGTAATTTTGGATTCTACAGCCGCTCTGCCGTTTGCCTTCCTCTTCAGCTGTCCGAAGGGAGACCAGCCGGCTGGGAATACTCTGTCGCCTTTTTCGTCGGATTGAACTTCGTGTCTTTCATGTTTATCCTCGTCGCCTACATTACAATGTTTTGGACGGTTAAGCGCGTTGCCCGCGCTGTGCGATCGACAAATTTAAGCAAAGAATCTGCCATGGCCAAGCGACTTGTCTTTATTGTCATGACCGACTTCTGCTGTTGGATGCCAATAATTATAATCAACATATTATCTCTTACTGAACATTTTGACGATCCAGACAAAATTGCCTATGTGTGGATAGCAGTTTTTGTTCTTCCGCTCAACTCTTCTCTCAATCCAATCTTGTACACATTTTCCACCGAGAGGGCCAAAAGAAGCTTACGCCGGAAGAGAAAAAACATCACTGGTTTTGTTATGAAAACGAGGAACGGCCGGGCTGCAGGTAGGTTAAACCAGTCCTATAAAGAGTAAAAAAAAAATAATAAAATAACATGGAAGCTGTATTATTTTATGCGATGGATGATTTAAGCTCCTGCGTAAATGCTATAAGGGAGATAATATTTTTTTGTATTTATGACTTACGTTTATGAATATAACGACTAGTCGCAATCTTTTACATTCTTCCGCACTTTGAGGAGCCTAATGGTCTCGTGAAAGCTAAGTTCGAGTATTCGATACTGAACGACTAATAAATTAGTTCATGACGCCCGTTGGTGACAATATGGCATTAATCATTAGACATGCAGGTATTCCTCTGAGCAACAGTTCGGAGCAAGCTGATAATCCATGAACGAAAAGATCGTACTGAAGCGTTCGACTTGTTTCGCTTATAAATAAGGGCATAGTTTGAACCTAGCCTCTCAACATCGTTTAATAATTCATCAAGTGTAAACAAAGGAAATCATGACCGTGAGGGTGTCTGGGTATTTTAATTAGCATAGATTTTTACTATTTTATTTCTTTGTTTTCTCCTTGGTTTTAATTCTTATTGAGGAGATATATCAAACACTCAAGACAGTGTTTAATCACATATCCAAACCACTCGACGTTCTCTCTTTTCTTTGTATGGAAATGTGGTTAAAACGATCTTTCGTGTTTTTCAAAGTCTTCGCAGAGTTGTCGACCGTTGAAGGTAGAGAAAACAAACTGTCTCAGTACAACAACAATAGCTGAAAGAAAATCCACCACTCTAGATTGTTTGTGGGAAATTCGTTTATGGAGGTACAATTGGTTGTAATTTCTCTTAAGATCTTCTCTAAAGGACTTCTGCTTTTCTTTATCCTTTAAGCTGAGAATCAGTCCGTTGATTGGCTGAAAACCGATGGCGACAACACTTCAATGTCCAACGTCAGGTCCAGGCCTTTGCAATTACTTAAAGCAGCGGGAACACAGGAGCGAGAGAACAAACAGGTACATGCCGAGCTGAGGTTGATTGAAGAAGTTAACATTCTCCAAGACGACACTGCGGGAAGGCGTTCAACAGTAAGTAATAATAAGTAGTAGTAATAATTTATTAACGTCGTGACACGGGGAGTGATTGGTCATTTTCCAGAGCCACTTAAGTGCTCGAAAAAAAGCAAAAGAGGTAACTACTTATGTGAGGGGACATTATGCGCGGAAATTAAAACTTGTAAAAGACTTCGAAAACAACACAGTGATGCTACACTCTAAAATAAATTCAGCATGAGGTGGAGGAATTATATAAATGACTAATTAATTAATTAATTAATTAATTAATTAAATGATAACAATAAAATGAATGTTAAGATAAATCCACCGAGATCTTCAGAAACTATTGTCTTTCTCGTTGTTTCAGGGTTATGTTATAGCTTGGTGCGAAGACGGAAACCTTTTAAGTATGGTGTTACTGAAATACTTTGACAAAGAACTGAAAAAAGAATGGCTTCGAGAGGCTGATATAGTGCAGGGCCTGTCTTGCAGTGAAGAGCCGCATGCAAATTTATTCCATTATCGCTGGCACTCCAAAGGCAAGTAACCGTCTACCAAAAATATATATTTAGCTAGTGTTTACGTAAGGGGATTTTTAACTCTGCAGATTATCCTCACGTACCCATGCTCCCACAAAGTGGTTTGCAACTATTGGTGGCAAACAAGAGATCATCAAGATCTCTTGGTGGCAAACCATGCTAAGTTTGCCACAGAGCTCTTTCGACACGCACGTTGTAATTTATAGAGTCGCAGGGGCGTTGAGGGAAGTTTATAAAGTCTAGAATCTTTGTGATGAGTGTTCTTTTAAATCTCCTAGAGGAGATCCCTTTTAGATATAATCATATTTGTTGTTCTTTAGCTTGCGGCCAAAGTTTCGAAGAGGGGAAACAGAAGATCCGTGCTTTACAAGCAAACAGTTTGTATGTTTTTACGTTTGTATGTTATTTAGCCTCAATGTTGTTTAGTTTATAAGTCCTTATAAGTTTATAAGCTCTTATTTATTTCTTGAGGGGGTTGTTAGTTAAGTGTAGCGAAGCGCTACTCATTTTCATCGTTCGACTTGGGTCACAAGCAGACGAAAAAATTGATTGGGGATTATGAATCGGGTGTACTTACCTCGACAAAAATTTCGCGGAAAAGAATTACTGTGCTGAGAATCTCTTGAATGACAACTTCGTGGTATTTTACAAACAACTGGGAAACAACAGGAAACTGCAAGTATTACAGGTGCAAGTAGTATAGTCGTCATTCAAACGCATCCATTTACAAGAAATTGTATTTGGGCAATCATATGTTAACGCGTGATAATTTCGTGACAAATAGGTGATCGCCGGACGAATATCATTAGCAAGAATTGGTTACAGATATAACTAGCGTACAAGCAGACAGAGACTTTTTAACCCAGTACAATCGATCAGCTGACTCGTTCGTAACATTTTGATTTTGTTTCACTTTGTTCTGTTTTTTTCGTTGAAGTCTGATTTGCTACGATTTTGTGTCAAGTTCCACATTGCGAGATTTCCTTTGTGAGAAAGGAACTGTTCTTAACTTCGATACAGTGTGCGCTATAGCCTGTGACGTCATCAGCGCTGTAGAACGACTACAGGATCTTGGAATACTCCATAACAATATTACAACAAGCAATATTTTGATCGGTCAATGCCCAAGAGTAAGTAAAAGATTTTTTTTTTTTACATGTTTTTATTTTCCCAAACTATATCCCAACAACATTAAACTGATTATTTAGGAGATATTTGAGTGTGATATTGCGAAGTAAAGCATTGTCTAATTTCTTTGCTTTTTGAACAAAAGAAGTGCTATACCATTTCTTCTCAAACTAATTAATAATTCATTAAGTTAAAACAAAGAAAATCACAACCGTGAAGGAGGTTTGTATACCTTGTCTTAATTAGCATAGATTTTGACCATTTTACTTCTCTTTGTTTATTCCAGAGTTTTTGTTTCGATTGAGAAGATAGATCAAAAACTCGAGACAGTGTTTTATTGGCTATCCAAACACTACGAATTTCGTCAAAAATACTCCGCTGCGCGTCGTATTTTCAACTCTCTTCTCGGTGTGCGGATATCCCGATGGAACACTGTCTCTCGTGTTTAACATATTACGTGCTTTACGGTCACTTGCACGTAAATATAGCAAAATGATGGTGGGAATCCCGAGAATAATTCGTCTCGCTGCGGGGTGTAAATCACAGATTTTTGCCTCACTTAGGATGCTCACGACCACTGACCACTTACCACTTGTTATAGCTGTCAAGGTATCCTTAAAGGCCGCATTTTAAGAAGATATTATATATATATATATATATATATATATATATATATATATATATATATATATATATATATATATATATATATATATATAAAACTGCCTGCTGGTAATAAAGTAGTACCTCTTACAGGTCAAGTAAAATGAGAGTCATGCCTATATACAAGTGTTCCCTATCATTTCACCCGGGAGTCCCTTCCCAGAGAAAGACAGCTAGGCCTAGGGACAGATATCAGCTAACTTTAACTTAACTTACAATCTAAAATGAGACTCAAGAGAGAATCTTTAGCTTTTTGCCCATATTACTGTTACGTCCTGTTTAACTACTTCTTCACGAAATATGCTAATTTGGTTCAACAACCCGGCATCTTAAATCTCAAGAAAGCACTTTCGATCAAGGGGCTAACAGAAAATAACCTGTCCTGTCAGGCAACAAGTTTGATTTATATTTCTAAACGCAGCCTTTTTTTACTCGAACCTTACTGTTTCTTTAGCTTCCTCCTATAACAGCTGTTTTGGGTGGATTTTCTCGAGCGTCCAAAGTGGATGAAGCCGGTGCCTATAGCAACTGGACGGCCGATGAACAGAGTAATTATGACAACGATATTGAGCAATTCGGACAGTTGCTGGCTACCATATTAGGAAACTGCCACGACTCCAGTGAATACATTAAGGTAAATAAGGCCACCATTTGTGCTTCAGAAAGGGAAGTCGAAAAGTGTTACATTTCGGGTTCCCGGTAACTCAGATCTAAACTTCCGGTACAAGGACATATCTTCATGAGATACTGCCTTCATGTTGATTTTCACAATAGCGAACCCTGCATCCTTGAGCTATTTAATGAGCCTTCAACAATCTGTCATAGGCAGTGGCTAAGACTGT
>JAHPZR010032263.1:25000-32500 GCA_019787425.1 Platygyra sinensis | reverse complement strand
TCTTTCTTGCGAGGAATTGGCTGGAAGAGTGCACCTTGAGGTAATTTCTGGTAGCAGCTTTTTCGATCACGTGATCAAACTCATCATCACGTGATTTTTTTTCAAAATCCTCGAGTGATTCCAACAGTACGTGAAATGGCCTGAAAAGTAAAAGTCATTTTTAAACTTCAGTGATCAACAGTAATACATGTATCTCCTGAGAATAAAGGCTATCCTTAAACCCTGTGTGACTTGAGAAAGACTCCCTGAGTTGCATAGGAAATAATTGGTCTCAACGTAGCAGAAAATGGATTTTACTGAAGTCCTGCGGCAAGTGCTGCTAGAATTAATTGTGATGGAAAAATACGACCCGAGAGCAGAAACCCACCAGTCTCAGGACTGCTTATTACCAGTATAAATCGTAGATTTAAAAGTGCGTTTGAGTTTTGGTAGGTTAAGTATGTTAAAAATGCAAAAATTTAGGAACAGCATGCAGAGCCTGAGCTGTTAGGTAGACGTGGAATCGGCATTGGCTAGAACAAATGAATTGATCGATGAAAGTACGTGCGTACGAGAGGGTTTATTCTTGTTTTTACATGTATTACGTAATAATAGTTATGACCAGCCAGTAGAAAACACAGACTGAGGTCGGGTAGGCCGCATTTAGTCTGCAGTCCGCGTTTTACACCTGAGTCCGTGTTTTATACCCATTCTGTAATGCTTAGTCCGCATTTGATACCTCAGGCCGTGTTTTATACCGCAGTCTGCAGTCAGCAGTGTATGTTTTATAAGGTTCTGAACCGTGTAAATTAACACAAGTTGCATGTCGTCGTTTGCATTCCTCAGAATAAGCAGAACTTGTTCATTTCATTTTCTTGTTTGCAGAGGACGGCAAGAAAATGTACAAAGATTTCTAACGCACGTGCACACACTGTACAGCTAGTGTTTTCTCCCCGTTGCTGTTCTCCTTGGGCTTTGCTTTAATTCCCTAATACCTGGGCAATGCCCTTCAATCAATTTACCAAGTTACTTTATAATTTATTGTTGAAAAGCTGTTTATATACATGTTGGACTGCAGAAGAAACCCGATACAATGTACGTCCTAGTAATATTTCAAGTTTTCAGAACAAAATAGCATGGCAATAGGCCATTTCTGAATTACCTTTAGCCTCTTTTTCAAACCGAGTCTTGGTGCTCATCCTTTCATATGGAAATGAGTTTTCATTCACATGCAAATTTTACTCATTTTCATAAGAAAGGATGAGCACCAAGACTCGGTTTGAAAAAGAGGCTAAAGGTAATTCGGAAATGGCCTATTTGTTATTTGAGTTTAGTTTCATTTTATTGTACTGTTTGTTTTTTTGTTTTTTTTTCTTACAGAGGCACTCTTTGAAAGTGAAAGTTATAAGTAGCTTCAAAGCAGAGTCAAAAGGTTTTCTTAGCTGCAATGCAGGAGAACTTATAACGCTGATCTCCAAAGACCGTCACAGGTACTTGATTATGAAAGAATGATTGTTCACAAATTATGATCATCCATTGTGTTTAAGGTATTTTTCTCTCAGTGGTTACTTATCATTTAGTTAGTACATTCAATGATTCCGGCAGTCAATTAATTACTGAGTCCATTCGCTCATTCGTCCATTCGTCTGTCTGTCAGTTGGTCCGTCAGTTAGTCGGTCGCTCGATTGGCTGTTCGGTCGATTGATTAGTCGGTTGATCGATCGGTCCGTCGGTCGGCCGGTCCATCTGTCAGAGCGAAAAGCTAAACAAGATACTAACATAACACCTGTATATCAAAAAGCATAATTACCGTCCAACAAAACATGTTAAAGACGAAAAGATTAAAGCTTATATAAGAAATTTAACGTTGCGCTATAATAACATTAATATGCAAAAAGAAAGATCTAAAAAAAATGCAGATACACTTCTAGTTAAAATTGATGATAAACATTATTACGGCTTTCATAACTTTGTTAAAGCACTGCACTTTTCGCAGTATAATGGGTAAATTGTTCCAGAGATGATGGGTAAATATTTTTTCGTTTAATTAATTAAGGGAAAGTCAGCGCGTTGGTATAGCGATGTTTCTTTTTTACAAACATTGACGTCATATTTCTTTTGAGATTCAAATTTGCCAGCCACTGAACAATAGCATGCATTGTTTCAACAGCCAATAAACCTCTGGTTGGCACATTAATGGCAATAGGTGACGTAACGAGAAGCATCGTTATAAGGTTATTCCGTGGGATGCCTGTGGCAGGCCACGGTAAGTTTTCGGGTGAATTTCTTTTTCATCGTCGACGCAAAACGGCAAATTTGATTGACAGCTGAAACTATTTTTATTTCCAAACAATCTGCGATCAGTCTCGCAAGGACTGTAATTTCAAAGCATAATTTCTGCGATTCGGGCAAGGAACATTTCGCGATTCTGCGCTTCTGCGATTCTGGCAAGGAGAAGAAATAAACATGAACAGAAGGTAAGACATTTTAGAAGGCATTTCGACATTGTGTATTGAATTTAATATCATCCGTTCCGTGTTACGCAGCGGTATCGAATTCACTGTTCACTGAGCCTGCCAAACAAACCAACGAGTTCAGGCAGATGTTTTTAAGCAACTTTGAAACACGATATTCATTGCATCAGTGTATTCACAAATCCATCACGGAAAATATCGACACCAACCAATTCCAAAATTGGCTCAAATATATTTGTTGGTTTGCAATGAATGACATTTAAGCCGCGCGAGTTTTACTCTATCGAAATTTTCCCAGTTAAATTCGTGAGTCTGGAATCATGCTACGTGATGTCAGTAAAATTTTGTGTATTCTTGCCCAAGGATTCTTGCTGACATTGAGCTTACCTGTTTACCAGAACGCACATGTAAGTAGTGTTTGCGAAAAGGTTTATTCCATTCGATGTCATTTATTTCCAGTGTTCCACTGTTAGCAGTTAAAAATAAAAAGGGCAATATGTGTTAAGGAGAATTCCTCGTGCTTCTGATGGATGGAAACTTTAATCCTTTCGCTATGTTGAATAAACAAGAACGGGAATAAACAAGAACACATTATCTAGACCAGGGGGAGTGCGTTATTGTGCGTTACGTCTTTCTCTCACACAAGTGATGAGCCTACTTCAGTTCTTTTCCCGTACAAAAGAGCTTCTAATGATACAACAGACAATACGTATTTTAGCCTGTTAATGTGTTGGTAGATTCGTTACGTTCATTGATGGCAATACAGCCCTTCACAATATTTTAGTCTTCAAATTAGTAAAACGTTGCGTTACCATTCATGTCTTAAGATTTTTTGCAGTTCTCGCGATCTCAACGCAACAGATCTAGCCTCAAAACAAATTCCATTTTTCACGTAGCAATATTACTTCTGCCAGCAATTTATTTTCCGCCGGCCTACGCTATTTTCTACTACAAGTACAGTGACAATTTCTTCAACACTTTCTCCAGTGATTTTTATGGCCGATCTAACTGATTAATCCGGCGTGGCAATAGACCTTTTTCGCTTTGTACATTTTGTTTTCCCAATACAGATCATGTGACGATACTCAGGAGATTTGATCTTTTGTTTTGTTCATTAAAAAGGGTACATGCAAGCATGAATATGTCTGCATGTACTCGTTTTAATGAACAAGACAAAGGATCAAATCTCCCGAGTATCATCACATGATCTGTATTGGGAAAACAAAATGTACAAGCGAAAAAGGTCTATTAACTTACCTTCACAATTCATTCCAATGCTACGCTCCCTAGCCCAAGCATCCCACGGAATCGCCTTTTGGCGTCTTGTTTCATCTTCTCTCGGATCATGTTCGGCGTTTCTGAAATGAATCGCTCAATTGAACGTATCGAGGGGAAGTGGGGGTATTTATTACAGTTTAAAGGGGCTCAGTCACGGTATTTTGAGTTATTTTGAGCATTGACAAAATTACCGTTACATTGAAGGAAACCTGAAAATAATACTTTACAAAGATAGAAAAACATCAGAGACGATAATAAACAATTATTGGATGAGGTTTAGCATGATATCATGAATTATCAAAACCGAGGTCTGTGTTATCTGCCTCAGCCTTCGGCTTCGGCAGATAACACAGACACGAGGTTTTGATAATTCATGATATCGTGCGAAAACCGAATTCTATAGTTGTTTTATTATACATTTTTCACACAATTCATCCTCAGAAACAGAAGCGAAGCGTTCAGCCATTTTGTTTCTGAGGAGAACACTCCAAGGGGCCTAGTAACCAGGCAGACGTTGAACTTGACATGATACAAATGAAATGCATATCTGCAGCAGATATTGCATTTATCATGTCAAGTTCACAAGCTACCGTGAATTGATTGAATGCTCTCGACCAATCAGATTTTTCATAGTGATTCTGATGTATAATAATAAACCATAAAGGAACAAGGATGGTTAAGGATGGACGAAGATTGACACGGATTGCAAACAACGAAATTAAAAAGTTTAGCTAAACTTTTCAAACTGACTGAGACTGAGCCCCTTTAATGACAATAAACAACATCATCATAAGGATAGTCTACAAAAGAGTCTTAGACCCCATACAAAGGCAGACCACCTAAAAAATATATATAAATGTACTACAAAAATGTTAAATAAGAAAATGAATAAATAAATATCGTTTAAACTAGGATTATATAGAAACTGAAGATTTAGTCATATCTTGATAGCCAGAAGTCCCTTGCACCCTTCTTAAAATTAGAGATGTTAGATGTCTGACGTACTTTCAATGGTAATACATTCCACAAACAAAGAACGGAAAGTTGCTTTGTTGTGAATGAAAGACAAATTGAAGTTTTACAACCACTGTAGGCACTATAATTGGCTTAGAGGGAGGACATTCTGACTTTTCTCTACTGGTGAGAGCGTCAAGTTCTTTGTAGCCACAATTTTCAGTGGGGGAAAGAGAATCAGTGTCAATTCCAACACGGGAAGTTGCTCCCCAAGATCTTTTATATTATGGCTTTCATTGATGTGGGATTTCGTTTTGTTCTGCATCAGCAAACATTTTGTCTTCAGCAAAGAAAAAAAAAAGCTGTTTTGAGTTGTGTTGTTGTCAAGAAAATATCCAAAGTGAATAAGCCTCTCGCTTTACTGAATTAGTGCAGTAATTATTTCATTTGTTTATATGCAGTCCTTCGTCTTCGCCTTGCGACAAGATGAATTAGGTATGGTTAAATGTTGCCTTGTTACTTTATAGGAATGACAATAATGCCTGGTTAGGTGAAACAAAGGACCGTAAAATTGGATTTTTTAAGAGCGAGCATGTAGAGGAACTAATGGATGAGAATTTCGGTGGTAGGTGTAAAAATGTCAATTCGTTGTCTTTGCTCTCTAGATGCTCCATGCTATAATATCTTGTGTAAAAGACGTAATTAGAAATACATATATTATTTGATTTTCAGATTCAGTTATGCCACCCGAGATTCGTGCTCGAGGCCCAAGAGCCGAACTTGCTTTTCAAAGAGCAATGCGGAATGGCAGGGTGCAAGTGTACCGCGGTCGCATTATGCTTCTTGGGCAGGACCGTGCAGGGAAGACAAGCCTGAAGAAATCTCTTCTTGGCATCCGTTTCAACCCTGAAGAAGAGAGTACCGTGGGGGTCGAAGTTGACCATTCCAAGTTTGAAGTTGATGTTGACAAAGTTCAGAACTGGCAGCGTACAGAACAAAAGAAACTTGATGTGTCTGAGTTTGCTGACGACATAGCAAGGATAATCGCGAAAGACTTAACGGAAACAGAAATTGACCAAAGGAATATCGATGACGTGAAGGTTGTCTTAGAGCAGGTGATTTTCATTTCATTTTTCAGATTTGGTTCTTTTACTTTCACGGCTGGAATCATGCAGTGGGGTCGGTAGGCAGGGGATTCTTTTCCACTGTAATGGTATTGAAGTCACGACAACATGTGATGACGCCATGACTTGGGAATTACGTCACGATTTTCGTACAGTCCTCTTCTTGGATTTTTCGATTTTATTTTTCAAACAACTTCAGAAACGCTCGTGAATTCACGAGAACCTTGGAGCTCGGAAATTTGGCAAATCGATCTTAAATAAATGTGTTTACCATGGCCCCGTCATGTCCTCTGTAAATACTCAGTAAAACTTTTCCACTGAGGTAAATTTTAAGGAAAGGCACAAAGTATGGACGCAAGTACTTAAATATGTCGGTGATGAAATCTGCTCGCTGTTTTGTCTCTCATCCTGCTTCTGCCTGCTTTACCCCTGCTTTCATCCTTATGGGGCAAAATAAATTCTCATATATTTACAGCACCAGCATCAATAGTGCCAAAATATAGTTGCAAGGGCCTCTAGTTTTGGTAATACAACATGACAGATTCTGTACTTGTGTCAATTATTTGCACAGCAGCTTATATCTTCACTTTGTTTTTGTTATTTTACAGGAGGTCGGGGATGAGGTTGATGCTGACACTCCAGAGAAATCAAATGCTTTACCGACTGCAGATGAAGGCGCCATGGATAGTGCTCTTGAGATGAAAAAAACAGAAGATCCAAATGTATCTATTAAATTAAATATTGATACCGCTGCAGGTTTACCTGATAATGTCACAGATCTAGTCGTGCAATACTTGCAGCATTTAAAACTAGATGAAGACATTAAAGCAAAGGAAGCCATTTTAACTCTGTGGGATTTTGCCGGTCAGCATCTTTATTATGCTTCTCATTCTGTTTTCCTTTCTCCACGAGCAGTCTACGCCTTGGTGTATAACCTTAGCAAAGATCTAAATGCTACAGCAGAACCTTGTGTTAGACAGGGTGTTATTGATATTGCCCTGGAAAATCCAAACAGTGAGACAAATTTAGAGAGTTTGATGGCGTGGTTGGTTTCTGTGCATAACACTCGGCCAACAACAGATGGTACTAGCAGTAGTCAGGACAGGAAACCGACTTACCTTCGTCCTCCAGTGTTTATTGTAGGTACGAATGCTGATCAACCGTTCGAAGATGCCAAGAAAATGGAAAAGCTAATTCAAAGGAGTATTTTGGGAAAGGCATTCGAAAAACACGTCATAAGGCCATTTTTTGCTGTTGACAACACAAAATCACCGAGTGATGATGCGGTTGAAGCACTGCAGAAGAGGATCATGGAAGTGCTGAGACAGGAGCCGTACATGGGGGAAGAGGTACCGATAAGGTATGGTGCTCACCATTCATGGTATTAGGTAATCCGTGGATCTTTTTTTGAAGGGAGCTAATAGCTTAATGCCATCTGATTGCTACGATTGGGGAAAAAAAGTCCACAGATCGTTACAATGGTATCGGAACAACTCTTCAGCGATAATCGCCGAGATAGATCTCAGTTTCTTCCTCGTGGATTGAAGTGATTGTTGCGATCACTTGGAAACAATTCTCCCGAGATCACACCGATCGTTTTGATCAAACATGTACCAGAATGAAGTGCGTAGTTGTTCAATCCAGGTCTTTTCGAACATATTTTTGCACTGGAGCGCGTTTTCGTGATAATC
>JAHPZR010032263.1:0-17500 GCA_019787425.1 Platygyra sinensis | reverse complement strand
GACTGATCATCCACTAAATGCAGATGGTGATAACCTCTGATGAAACTAAAATCCAAAGGACAACAGGAAAAATCCAGAATATCGTGTCGTTCTCGCGATAACGAGACTGCGGACAGACCAGAACTGTCTCACAGGAAAATCATGGTCAAACCCTGTTAAAAGTGAGCTACATATCGGATCTAAACAGACCTACGGCCCGAAAAAGACTTAACAGTCTAAACACAATGATGCAAAGGACCGCAAACGGCAGCATTTTCGTCTGCGTTCCTTTGCATTATTCTGTCTAAACCTGAGCCTGCGATATGGTCACGTGTTACTGGCAGTGGATACTTGGATTTGACAGGTGTCAATTGACCTTGACATGGATGTTAGATGTCAAAGATATGCGCTGTAAACCAAGGCTGCATGACTTGGTGTTAGCAGAAGTATAGCCGCCATGTTTCGCGACGTTGTCGTCGTCGGCGTTGTTTGCCCATTATCCTTGCCGCCAGCCAAGAGTTGCACGGGTTTCTATTTCCATGCACGCAAGCGATCCTGTTACTACAGTTATAGTGCTCCGCTTGGTGGCCGCTGGAGCTCCGATATGATATCCGTGATAAGAAGCAACATTCTGCACTTGGAAACAGCCGGACCCTAATAAAACAATATTCATAAACATACGTAAGGCAAAGTAAAGTCGTGAGACCGAAAAGAGAACGGCATATGCACAAATTTCGCGAACCGTAGGTGTCGTGTAGGTTCCTCAACCTCATCTGATTTACAGTGACCGGCGCCATAACGCATTTCTCATCTGCGTCAGTAACGATCAAGAGTTGACAAAACTTGTCAAAATTGACCAATCAGAGGGTATAACAGATCCTGAGATACAAGAACGATCTCTTGTTAAGTTTGTCCACAGGCGTTCTTTCGCTTTGTCTTGCCGCGTCTCTCCCCTACTTTTTGCGCTCGCCCCTTTTTGCGCGGCACCACAACTAACTGAACGCCTGGAAAAGGCCGATTAATAATCTAAAATGACACAGATCTTGAGCAGTTGTCTTTGTGATAGTCTATAATAGTTTTTCACGCATCCGCCTTGTTCATAATGCATGTCGTCCGTTGAGTGAAAACTCAGCCGACGCCTTCAGTTTACGCTGCTGTCAATTATTTTAGCGAATTTCTCACGACAATTTTTTTGTAAACAGATTGAAAACGTTATGTACATTTTTTTATGTCTATTTTGTGTTTTTCCCCTTTTTGTTGGATTGTAAGGTCCACTGAGTTGCCGTCGTAATTTGGGAGCTTAAGCACGCGCGTTTTTGAGACGTGGATGGCAACCGGAAGAGAACATTTCGCGTTCTAAGACCGTCTTGTCCCCCAGATTTTTATACTACCTATCTCTAATGAAAAAAAGACATTTAGCAATGTGAATGTGGTTGTGTGAGGGTAAGTTAAAAGGGAAAATAGATCACTTCCGGTTGCCCTACGCGTCACAAAAGCGCACGTGCTTAAGCTCATTAATAATACACATGAAAAAATTACTCGACTCTGATTGGCTGAGAGCAGTGCAAAAAGTGTAACACCGGTACAAAAAGCCTAACACCAGTGCAAATTACACATCGTAATTCTGGATTATGATTTGCAGAAAGGCAAAATAAGCCAAAAAAATTTATAAGCCAATGATATCATGTAGAGCATGTCTACGGGAATGTTTTTCATGTTTGTATTATTAATAAGTAATCATACGGCTCTTCTCGTTCTATTTGGAATTTTTTGAAAACGAAGCGGCTCGTGCAATTTCAGCTTTTTGAAAAACTCACTCGTGCAATTCCAAATTGAACTCGAAACCGTCTGATTACCTATACTAATTATATGCTTGATAGCAGGGTAAAACGCAATCGTCACCTGCATTTCGGGTTCATCAAAAGGCGTAGTAATAGAGCCGCGAGCCCCGAAAGATTCCCGCCAAAAAATCCAAAATTGGGCATCATGCCCTAATATGGTATTTATCACATGCGGGCTGCTTCTATTATACCAAACCGGCCAGTAGGAGACCAGAGTCAATACCCCAAGAAAATGTAAGGACATTTTCCGATCAAACCGGGCCAACCAAGTGGAATCGGGGTCTTACCAATTTTTATTCCTTTTCCAAATTCCCTGCATGATTAAAGAGAAGTAGGGCATTTAACCAGTTTGTGAAAAATGTAACGCAAATAGGCCACGTTCGATAGATCAATATTCTAACATGGCTCCGAGGCTTTCGCGTCAAAATTGTAAAATTTTTAAGTTTCTTTTGTCCCAAAGGAGACTTGGATACAAAGAAAACAACACCAAATATAGAAGTTTGACCTGAAAGCCTCGGAGCCATGTTAGAATATTGATGTATCGAACGCGGTCTATTTCGGTCGGACCAGTGGCACCGAAATGAAATGGACCAACTCCTTGAGGTAATCTCGAATACTCCGGTCAGAGGAAAACCTTTCCATTTGACTTTCGGCCGAAACGTCAAAAATCTTTGGCATAATTGACTACACCCGCGGTCTTCTAGGCTCGATTTACGCCGCTCTCTCGTGCCTGTTCTACCCTCCCCTGGGGAGGAGCGCGGGCTCATTTCCTGAACAACGGCTGGTAATCGAGCCTAGCGGTCTTCGTGTGTCTGTGCACTGTAGCATGGCAAGTGAGATGATGGAGAGGTTTCCTCTCTTTATTTATTTGTACCAGTGAGGCAGATATTTTAGGATGGACATTTTTCCCATCTTGCTTTCGAGTTACCAGGTTTTGGTAGCTGCAAGAGAAGTAAGCTTTTGGTGATCTTTACTTAGTTTGCAAGGAGTTTTGATTTTTCTTTTCATCGTAAGAAATTGTACTGATTTTCACTGGGGTCATATCCCCAAACTTTTGAATTCATCGCGAATTAAGCAGTCGTCCAGTCCTTCGATCTTTTTCCGGGAAACTATTAGGAAAAAGCAACAACAATTAACAGCTGGTAACTTCCTGAAAGACAAAACAACGGACAATTGGAAGACGAACAATTTATATACGAATCTTTCGTGGTGTTGCTTGATTAATGTTCTCGATATATCATCTTGGAAATTACGTAAAATTAGCCAGACTTGAACGTTTCCCTATTTATATTTGAATCGTAGTCAATTTTACATAATCAGCATTTTGACACGAAAATTTACAGGGAAACTCAAAATTTCATTCATACCTGAAACCTAAGGACTGAGCTTCAAAATTCGTTTGATGAAATTAAATTTGCCACAGACGGAATGAACTACTTGTGTGGAATTTCAAGCACGAAAGAAAATCGAAAACTTTTGTTTCTTCTGCCAAGTGTAGCATGTACTTAGTAAAACGTTAACGTTAATTTAAAAACTAAAAAATAAACAGAAAAAGCAAAAAAAAAACGCAATGGCTCACAAAAATTGGCTAGCGGCTCGCGGCTCCGGATTGATAAGATAAGATAAGAAAAGATCATTTTATTATTTTGTCAAATGGAAGTAGCTGAGGGGAAAGTTCCCTCTACTAATCTTAAACCTTAAATAAAACCATAAGTAAAACCTTAAGTAATCTTTCCCTTGGGCTTTAGAAATTTGTTATAATCTATATAATTCGTGGTAGTGAACTCTTTTCTAATACAAAAACCCTTGTCACTTGAACATAATCTTCTTAAATAATACTGTAGATACAAGCTGACGAGTGGCCAGAAGCACCTCTAATTTTGATGACGCTAAGCAGCCTCGTTGCGGCAGTTTTAATACCTATAAACAATTAGAAAACAGTCCTAAGAAAGCACGCGCGCTGATTGGTTAAAAATCGTGTTGTATAACTCGATGGAGACACAGAACTAGCGCGCGCTGTTGACGTAGCGATGGCGCGAGCAAAGAGAATTTACATTTTGATATCCAAAGTTAACAAGTTTTTTTCCTATTTCTCGTCGTGGTGTTTTCTAAAAGAAATAGAAAACATGTACTTCGTGTTTCTATCGAGTTATACAAACACTCGAAAGTTTGGGAGAACTCGAAAAAGCTGTGGAAACACTCGCCTGCGACTCGTGTTCCCACAGCATTTCTCGTTTTCCCAAACTTCCACTCGTGTTTTTATAACTCGATACATGTTTTCTATTTCTTAAATATAATCTGCAATTGTAATCTGGCCACAGTGGAGACATGTTGCAGGGGCATGAAGCGGGGACATGTTGCAGGGACATGAGGTGGGGACATGTTGCAGTGACAATGAAACAAACCGTTTTTTTTTTTTTGAAAAAAGTTCTGTTTTGAGGACAAAATGTTGTATCCACAACATGTTGCTTGAAATTCAGCTGGTTTGAGTTCGTGCATCATGAAGCCGGAATAAAGTAACCTCAATTTTATATGCATGTGCACTGCTGTTGCAAACCGTCCCCGCTACAACCCGGAAATAAACCAATATCCGCTTGGCGGGCACCAGCTTGGAAACTGCCCCTGCAACGTGCTTTCTATGTGTACACAAGGAATGGCTCGGTGTGGTTGGCGTTACCATTTAGTGGTAGTAAACACCGACAAGAGAAGGCCGTAATGACCTCTTCGAATCATAGGTAATCTTATAGCAATATCGTTGCTAGTGTGACTAATCTCGTGATTTTTATTAATAGTTTTTAAGTGTGTTTTTCAAGCCTGGATATGATAATGCATGGCATAATTCAGTAATACTGACAATAAAAATTATTTTAGGTTAAATGGCTTCACTGTCTCATTTCATCAACGTCTTGCATTTGGAACAGATAGTTAAGTAATCAAAAATTTATCTACTACTATGGTTAAAGCTTGATATGAACAGCGCAGTATAAAATTAGCGATCAAAGATAAACAAGGGATAAATGTCTTAAAGTGGACCTTCCAGATTCAGCAGTGAGGAAAACTTGCCCTCGTTTGTTTGGACTGTTCGCGTAAGTCCTAATACCTACAAATTGCTTGACCATTATCTGCTTCGATGCTGTGGTGGGGCACGTGGCACATGCTTTAAACTAAGATAGCTTAAACGCATTGATATTTTAGGATTTACTAACTGCCTCATTACATGAAATGTTGAAGAGTTAATTTTTCGGGTTCTTTGAAATCATGTTTGCTTGATTTCGGGGAAAAAGACGACGCGAGAAAATTAGTTTAAAATGAACTTGAAGTATCGTTTCACATTGCTCACTGTACTTGTGGGAAAGAGTTAAAAAGTGTTAACTTGAGAACAAAATACTGAATAAAATGCAAACACATAGTTGTCCCAAAGTGAAACATTACAGGCTTGTTTGAGGGATACCCTGTAAAAGTTCTGGAAGGTCGTCAAAACTGTACACAATTCGTGTGTGACCTTGTTGGTCCCCTATGATAAACATTGGAGAATCTTCATTGTTCTCAGATACAGGGAATTCTTTCTCTTCCTCTCCTTCTGCTATCAGATCGTTGTCCTCAAACTCTGATATTTCGATATCTGGAACTTCGCGCTGATGATCCATTTCTGAATCGGTATCTGCCTCTTCGATGTGTAGAGTAGGAATTGTGAACTGCTTGATTGAATCTTTCCTGTGTTGATCGATGGAATGAGCAATTACTACTTCGCTTTCTTCCTGTATGCTTGTTTCAGGTTCATGTTTCTTGGAGTGGTACCATTGTTCACTTTGCTTCTCGTCGTCTTTTGTTTGGTGGTAGCTGGTATGGGCGAACTTGTGCGAGGCCGAAGTGGCGCCTGTGCCCCACGATGTACTCTGGCTGCTATAATTTTCACGTCGTCTTGTTGGCGTGGCTCTTCTAAATTCTTTTATCTGCGGTAATAAAGGCATAGCAATTTTGCCTGGCCTCCTTACAGCCACGTCTTCTCTAGACGAGTTAGTAGGATGTTCCTGCTCACGCTGCCCACCAGATGAGACGGCACCATCGTCAGTTGTCGCATTTTCATACCCTTCTTCCATATCGTTTTCATCCGATTTGGATTGCACTTCCATCGGTGATGGACCAATTAGGTGCAAGAGTTGCTCAGAAAGTCTCCTCAGACTAGGATCTCGCTCTTCTGTTGGCCTTTCGTCATTCTTTGTCGGAAAAGAACACAGGGACACTCTTTTCTTTGGCGCTTCCGATTCGGCTTGTCTGAGTTTCATCAAAGACATGTCTGTCAGCATTTGTAGTTGATCTCTCTCCCGTTCCGCTTGTTGTCGTTTTTGAGTCATTGTTGAAATCATCTCTTCCAGCCGCTCGATTTCAAACTGTGCCTCCTCTAACCTGAATTGGAATTCTTCCTTTTCCTTCACTGCCTGTTCCAAAGCCTCTCGGGTATCTTTCATTTCGTTCCTAGCTGCTTCACGATCAATAGCTAGTTGATCCCTGTGCTTCACAACGCCGTTCAGTTGTGTTTTCAGACTCTGTATAGTACGGTCGCTGGTAGATATGTACCGCTGGTACTTCTCTTCGAGTTGGTGAATGGAATCTCTACGTCTCGGAGAAATCAATTCTGGTGGTGCATCAAAGTCCTTACCAACCGTTTTTAAGGCTGCAATGAGCTCATCTCTTTCGAGAAGGGCATCATCAAACATTGATTTCAGCTCGTGCATATTCTTCTCACTTTCGTATTTGTAAAGAGTATACTTCTCTTCCGTGAGTCGTTTAACTTCTTCTGCAAGATAGCGTGCCTGTTCAGCCTCGGCTGCACGATCGTTTGCCTCGTTCAAACGCATCAGGAACGTCTTCGTCATCAGTTCCACTTCCTTCAAACACTTTGTCTCCGCTTCTTGAACTTGACTGAGGATTTCGTCTTTTGCAGCTTCGGCTCGTTTCTGTAACGCCTTGGCCTTCAACGCCTCCAACTCTGCATTTTTAAGGCGTTGTCTGAGCTCTTCCTGATTATAACATACTGCTATATCTGTGGTGTCCCAAGCCATTTTTCCGTTTTCATCCACGAAACATTCCCCCGTAATCTCATTGTTTTTCCTGGAAGTGGATTTTACAGCTGGAACTTCGTCAACCAGTGTATGCGCGTCCAGAGAACCTGATGGTGAAAGGAGGCATGAGAGATGCTGACGATGCGATTAGAAATTCTGTGCTGTTTAAACCTGATTTCTTTGTATGAACCTTGTGATGTTGTAAATACATAAGAGATTGACTACACCACTATAGTCTGACCCCACCTTCAAATGAATGCGAAGAACAACTTGGTGTGGACGATCCAACTTTGTCAGAGACTTGGTCACAAAGCTCTTGAAAGGTGGGACGATCTGTGGGTTCCTAAAATAATACAAAACCAATTATTGGGGACGAAAATATGTCTACCTCTGTAATCTTACTCCTTTAATTCGTCACAGAGCGTATTTGCAAAACTCAGAATACGTATCTGGTGAAGTTCAAAATCTTAGGTCATTTTTTTGTTACAAGAGGGCAGGTTAAAGTGCAGTAACTAACTCGCTCTGGCGTATGATTTGTCATAGCAAAGTATATACTTCCCGGGAAAAAAATGGCGCTTAGTATATTGGATTTTTGACATACCATCTGTAAGCATGCTGAAATCTTCTCAACAAAACTTCCAACTTTGTTCAATGTATCCTCCGCCGGCTTCAAGTTTAAAACCTACAAATCAGGAAAAAAGAACATGAATACTTCTTTATATATTTTTTGGTATACATTTGCTAGGTCACAGTTTGATCCGTTTGGCAGGCCTATTTTATTATTATTATTATTATTATTATTATTATTGTTGTTGTTGTTGTTGTTGTTGTTGTTGTTATTATTATTATTATTATTATTGTTATCTCCTCTTTGGTGTTTCTCCATCGTAGTAAACTAGTATTTTCAGGTTTCCTGTAATTTAAGGTAATTTTGTTCGCGGCCAAAATAATTCAAAATGCTATGAACGAACCCCTTTGGCTTTTAAACAACAAAATCACATTCAACTTACCTGCTGTAAATCTCTAATAGGTTGTTGACCAACAGTAGCAACGGAATAAATAAATAGACCTGCAAGAAGCAAGTTGCATCAGACTTAGGGCGGTAGAAACTTTTTGAGTGCGGCAGATAACGGTAGACGTTTTTGACTTGGGTGGTTTGTTTTCCTACTACAAACCACGTGATATTCTCTAGATGACCGCTCTTTTGTCCATCTAAAACTTATTCATTGATGTACAAACAGAAATTCACGAGAGTATCATCACATGGTCTGAAACGGGACATCAAACCACCTAAGCCTAAAAGGTATGTTAACCTCTCATCCCAAAGAGATGCCAAAAACTAACCTGACAGATCACTTCCATGGAAAAGCTCGTTATGTGTATCCCAATCAACGAGAAACGAAATTCACGGAATTCAAGGAAAAATCCACTGGTAAATGTCAAACTTGACGCAGAATATCGTATTTACTTGACTTTTAAAATACCTTCTTGTCACTTTTATCTTATGTTTTGTAAATGTACTTCTTACTCCTGTCTTAATGATAAAAAAAAATGACAGAGGAGACCCACCGTACGCCCAAACGTCGGACGAAAACTTTGCAATGCTTTGACCAGCTTCAGGAGCTGGAATAGGGACCTTGTTGTTGTAGACTTCATCAGACAGTGCTCTTTTGCACCAAGGAGACCTACGTATGCCAAAGGGGTGCTAGGTTATTTTTGATGGCTTCTATTTAGTTACATTCAGATATTTTAAAATGTGTAAACAGTTTTGAATCATAAAAAAACAAAACAAAATTCCCTTGTCTTAACGAATTTTTTTAAAATTTAAAACATTCTTCACTACTACACCAGTGGCGTTCAAAGATAACTGTTAGAGGGTATACAATTCGACTTGCTTCTGTCCTAAACAGGTTAGAACCTGTCCTAAACAGGGTATGGTATTACGAGCCGAGAGACTTTAACCCAGACTGCGAGCAGTCTCTTTCATTTCTTAGCCTGCGACCCGAAGCCTGCGAGAAGTTGAAAGAGCATGCGATCGAGCGGCAGAAAAGCGACGCATTTTTTTTCCTGATTTGCGCAATATCAACTGAGTAAACCGACATATGGTAGGTCTAGTTTCTTTGTCTTGGATAACTCGATGAGAGAAAGATGTTACTGTGTCGCGCAGACATGAGGGATCCCGCTGATATATATATATTGTTTAGGGATATTCTTCTCTAAAAGTTCTATTAGTGCTTTAATCAAAATAAAATTAACCTCAAAAAAGAGTTCCTCTTATTCATTATACAAAAATTGAAGAAATCATTCCTCTTTGATTTGCTATTAAGAGAATCACCCTACTATAGATGCAATGACGACATTTTGCCACGCTAATTTAGAGCTTAATGCTTGACGGCTTTTTGTTTAGCTAGTGTATACGTAGAGACGCAACAACTTGGTTTTAGACGCATCGAGAGGTTTGAGCAAGAGAAGAGTGGCGAGCAGATCAACTATTTGCCGAAGATTAAGGCCGAGGCAAATAATTGATCCGCGAGATGCTGACAAATAACGATATTTTGCAAAAACGAAGTAAAATAATCGTTTTATCATTCGATAACCAAGTTTGTTTTCATGTTTAAATCACTTTCTGACAGCTTAGAGAAGCGATCTGCCATTTTTCACAGAAAAGCATGAGGTGAACTATTTACATAGTGGAGGTAATATCTAATCAGAATAAAGTTCGTAATTGTTAATATAAACATTCGCAATGCAGCATTTCAATTGTTACCTTGTGCAAAAACGAGGAATTACGATTGAAGCTCGAAGGAAACTTCGAACTGGAATTGGATAGTTGTAGTGGAAAGGAAGATATATTGTCGAGGTAGAGACACCCCCATAACACCACGCTATTTGTCCCTCGATGGGATATTTTAAGGCGATGGAAGCAGTTAGTTTTGTTTACTTCAACAAAGAAATAGTACTGTTTTTTGGATCAGAGTTATTTATTGACATAGTGGGTATGAAGGTTATGGGTAGGGTAACGCTTGTTATTCACAAGGTAAACAGATTCAGCCAAATGATATCGTATGCTTAGTCATTTGCATATGTTAATAATATGCCCTGGGGAGTTGTAAATTATGAATATAAAGGTCTGCGTTGGGCCTACCCCTTGCACGCAACTCCTGGCCGCCGTTTAGTTCAGATCTAGCGACCCGCCCTCCCACCCCGCGAGGAATCCGGGTTTCTGGAGTACTAGTGCATCTTCCAGACTCTTCGTCTGGTTTGGGCTCGTCCAAGCCAGAGCGATTCCCATACCTTATTTACATTTCATGAATAACAATACCCAGGACAGAATATACTATTGTAATTTCGTGTCACGGAAACAAAAGAAAATTAAAATGCCATCCAGGCAGAAATAATTGGACGCTTGGTTCTAAGTCAGGCTGAAACGATATGATTCCAGAAAAACAAAGATATCTGTTTTCTTGCTTGACTTAAATGTGATTAAGATCGCAACTATGGAGATTTTGGTCAAATCGGACTTGTCAACAATAGCAATCTCGCCGATTTTCTGCACAGGTAGGCCTGCTGAGGGCACAAATGTAATAACAAGTCACAAATGTAATTAAGGTCACAAGTGTAATAACAATTGGTCACAAATGTAATGTCACAGTTAGACAGTAACGTAACATCTTGGGAAATAATAAAGAAAGCACATGTGCTATCTGTTTCCTCCACTTAAAGTGCAACTAACCCCCAATTTTTTTTTTCTTTTTGCACTTATATGAATCTCCTTGTTTTTCGGATTACCCTTGCGAAAAAATTATCGTTGTAGCTAGTTTCGTTAATTTTCTATGAATGTTCAAAGGGAATGGGTTCTTGTTTCCTGTGACGCCATCGAAGGACAACAGCTCGTGTAAAAGCAAAGGAATCGTAGGCCTCGATAGTCATCTATGTGAGAAAGAAGGTTCGTTATGCCTGATAGATGTGTTGTGTACGGCTGCAGCGAAACAGAAAATCCCGAAAACGGAATAGCGATGTTTCTTGTTTACAAACATTTACGTCATATTTCTTTTGATATTCAAATTTGCCAGCCACTGAACAATAGCATGCATTGTTTCAACAGCCAATAAACCTCTGGTTGGCACATTAATGACAATAGGTGACGTAACGAGAAACATCGCTATTGGCCTCCATAAAATTCCGTTTTTGGGAGATGATCGTCCAGAATGCGTTCGAAGACGAAAGAGATGGGTCGACTTTGTGCTTCGCAGACGAGTCCATTGGGAACCATTGAAGCATTCTAAGATCTGTTCGCTTCACTTTAGAAGATAAGATTTCTGCCGAATGTTCACCGCTCTTCCCGGGCAATTGCAAGAAAAGCCAACATTGCCAAGATTGATGGCAGACGATCTTGGGACGTGTACCTTCCCGACAATTCAAGCAAAGGACCCTGAGTTCGGGAAGATCGACCGTTCGCCACCGACTTTGTCGAAGAGAAAAAGGAGAATGGTGAGATTTGAAGTTAAAAGTAATCCTGAAAGGACATGAAATTGCTTTGCTTGTGTCACGAATAGTCAAACCTTTGTTGTCTTGATTGTATGTTTTGATCTACCGTAGATTGTCAAAGATCGATAGAGTCCGAGAAGAATGTAAAAACCGTTGACGGCGGACGTGACGAAAACTCCGCGAAAGGTGGCATCCACGTGGCAGAGTGCTCCTCCGTATCTCCAGCCTTTCCAGAGGAAGCTCTTACGGAACAGCAGATTAATTTCCCGCTGTCAGCAGTGAATGTGAATCTCTTGAAAGCTCGAACATGAATATTAATACACGTACGTTCCAATCAGAGAATGTTTATACCCATGAAGAGGCCTCCAATGATTTGGATGCGGAGAGAAGAGGCAGCGAGACAGAGGCAAGTGCGGGACACCTGAAGAACGAAATAAGGATACTAACCAACAAAGTTAAGTTGCTTTAGTCCAAGTTGTCAAAACACAGGAAAGACAAGAAGAAAATGACGCGAATAAAGCAAAGGCTTGGTAAGAGCTTCTGTACTATAATATAGATTTATGCTCATAGTTCATCACCTTTCATTTGTTACACAAGCTTGGCCTGTCAATTTATCTAATAAAATATATACTGTATGGGCTTGACGTTCCCATTATTTGCTCTCTTGTTTATGTATGTTCAGGTAGTTGCACTTGTCTTCTTGAAAGAATACTAGTACCTCTTTTGTGTAATGTAAGTGAAGTATTAGTCCCAGCTAATTTTTTTTGTTTCTATGTAAACAAAATTATAAACATCTCCAAGCCAGAAAGATGGAGTTGTTTTGGAGGTGGGTGGCATAGAGAGAGTTAACGGTATTATTTACACGTTATTTTTCTTTGCTTCAGAGAGTAAATGTAAATGCAATTTGTTTACCCACGGAGCACCAAGGAGTTCACAAGAACTCGTTCAGAAATGTCCGTGCATTCTAGGATCGAATTGGAATTTGGAAATGTTGGTTTTCAAGATAGGGGTGCAGAAATTAATTCAGAGGAAATAGAAGATGAGGATGGTGATACAATTTCCGAGAAAAGAGGAATAGCCAAGTTTGGAAAAATGAAAATAAAATTGCATTAAAATACCTACAAAAGAGATGTAAACATTCTAAGGCCACAGGAGTTTTTTAAACCAATCACGTTCGAAGAACTTGTAATTTTTGTTTCGTTTCCTCAGAAACGAAACGGTATTGTTTTCAGTTCAGGGGTGAACTATTTTCATAGTGGAGGTAATATCCAATCAGAGTAAACTGTTCGTAATTGTAAATGTAAATACGGCAGCAAAATTTCCGCCAAAATTCTGTGCATCGAAATGCAACATTTCAATTGTTGCCTTGCACGAAATGGGGAATTATCGATTGAAACTCTCTTTATCGGTATATTACACAAGAAAGCTACAAACTAGACTTCTAATCGCATAGTGATAGTAAAAGGGAAATATATTTTCGAGGTAGAGACGCCGCCACACCACGCGATTTGACCCTCAATGAGATATTTTAAGCCAATTGAAGCAGTTAGTTTTGTTTAGTTCAACAAAGAAATGGAACTGTTTTTCGTTTTAGGGTGATTTATTGACATTGCGAGCATGAGAGTTATCAATGTAACGCTTGTAATTCACAAGATAAACATGTGCAGCAAAAACATCCTGTTGAAACTAAATTTAATTTCGAGTCACCGAAACAAAAGGAACTTAAAATGTCAATAAGGCAGAAATAGCTGGAGGCTTAAATGTTTTAAGTCAGACTGGACCGATGTGATTCTAAAGAAACGAAGATATCTGTTTCCTTGCTTGATTTAAATGTGATTATTATAAAGATCACAACGGCGACATTACTTTGGTCAAATCGGATTTGTCAGGAATAACAATCCCGCCTATTTTCTGTGGATGCTTACGAGAAAAGAACACGCACTTGGGACGCTTGGAAAATACTACTGACAGAAACGATAAACTGTGGAAGGTAACTAATTCATCAAATTGTATTTGAATTAACCTTGCTATATTGCAAAAGAGGTACAATATTGCTTTCTTATAAGGTGTCGACATTTTAAAGATTTAATTGAATTTGTCAAATTTTCCGCCACAAATTGAGAAACTTCACTTCTTGTGGAACGCGTCCTATTGTAAGCTTTTAGAAATAACAAACTTTTTGTTTTGACCGTGGCTGAGCTGGTTTCCATGAAAACACCGATAGCAATTGTATTTTTGCTTCATAAATAAGCCGAAGGTGGACTGTGTAAATAAGTTGCATAACTCTCGTCACACGTAACACGTCCATTTTGAAAAGAATGATATATTGCATCAACGACATCAAAACGAAGAGTGCCGCAGCAGGCATTCGAATCAAGCACTGCCTGGCACAGAAATGGAAAAATTATGCGTCAAATGCTTTTACCCCTTAGAGTTATTTAGCCTCACACACAATACTTTGAATTTATGAAAAATTGGCGGGGCCGTGCGGGCGCTTCCCGAAGCATTTACCCTGCTTAATTAATTAAGACCAAAATCTGCGATTTTTCAACCCTATTTAAGGCCTGTCCCTTAAATTTATGCTATATAGCAAAACCTGCCTTAGTGCCCTATATCATAAAGTTTGTGCTTCCTGGATCTCCTGCCTTATCAACTATTGTCTGATTCCTGGTCTCATCGATAATGATGAAAGACTAGCTTCTTTTAAAAAGACTGAACATACCAAATTCAAGACTAAAATGCAAAAACCATGCCCAGTTTGAGCCCAAAATGACCAAATTGGATACTCTATTTCTGACCCATAGCTAATGGTCTCAAAAAAAAAACATACCCTCTAGGGCTGGACATACCTATACCCATATAAGGGAGAACCCCTCTCTCGTCGGGCAGAGTCACAGGAAAGTATCACAAACAAATACATTTCGAAGTGCGGTTAATGTGTAGAAAATTTGAATTAATTTATAGCTCTTCCTTTTCTACCATAGTGTCAGTACTATATCCCGCCTCGACGAAAAACCCCAAGCTCTGGCAACTAAGCGAATCACAAAGCAGCGCATTAGCACAAATCCCCCTCACCCCGGGCCTTCTCATGCACAAGATATCAAAACACGAGCCTTTCTGAGCCTGGATATCTTTCCGGAAACGAAACACTATTTCTTTCTGAGAAATAGCTTCTTGTTATGATTAGTAATAAAAATAGGACCGAGTGGAGTGCAATTCGTACAGGTAATCATACAGTTTCGAGTTCACTTTGGAATTAATTTACACGTGAGTTTTTTAAAATGCTGAAATTGCCGCGGAGAACCAATCACGATCGAGAATTTTGTTATAGATACGATTAATGACATTATTACATTTGTGACCAATTGTTATTACACTTGTGGCGTTTATTACATTTGAAACCAATTGTTATTGCACTTGTGACCTTCATTACACTTTTGTGACTTGTTATTACATTTGTGCCATCAACAGGCCAAGCTCTCGGGGCACCGTCAACATGACATTGCGATCATTCTCGTCCCCAGAGGCCGAGCCGAGCTCCTTTTGGTCAGCACCAAGAATCGTGACCTCTGTCCAGGTCCAACGACATTCCGGTTTTGAATGGCTTTGTAAACACAATAGATTGAGACCAGAACCAATCAGGTTTGTCAGACTTGACTCTGAACATGCGCAGAGTGACGGGAAGTCCGTGAATCGCGGACTTCCGGTGTTGGACCTGGCCAGAGGTCGCGATTCTTGGTGCTGACCAAAAGGAGCGCAGCCTCTGGGGACGAGAATGCGTTATTATAAGAGTCTGAATATAACGATCGCACGAAATAGTTCAAAATAAGGAAAATTATAACGTTGATTTACTTTTGTTTGTTGTCTGCATAACTTGTGTTTTTATGGCGTTTGGAGGCGTTTCAGAGCGATTCTGGCGAGATTTAGCTTCTCTGTATTCTCTGTATCAACACTGAACACCCTTTTTGATGCCCAAAACGCTGGAAATCGCCTTTCCCAGATTTCAAATTTTTCTAGTTGGGCATGCCCCCCCCCCCCCTCCCCACCCAGGGAAAAGGGCTTCCTGCCTTGTCACCTATTGTCTGATTGTAACGTAATTATTGTAACGAATTATAAAAGGGGAATTAAACCTGAGAAGGGAAATTCCAATGAAGAAATGAAGAAAATGTTGTTAAAGATATTGTGAATGGCTTTAATTTGTGTCCTTATCGATACTGATGAAAAAAAATAGTTTCTTAGAAACACTGAACGTACCTAATTTAAGACTAAAGCGCAAAAACCATACCCAGTTTGTGACCAAAATTGCCATGGGCCCCTGCCAAAATCGGTACTCTATTTCTGACCAAAATGTCTTATTAAAAAAATCCTTACCCTTTGAGGCTGGAAATATCTATATAGCAAACAAACTGCGGTTATAAACATAACGACACAACGCATCTTGTAAAAACCTTCATTTATGAACTTGACGTTAATTTCGTCTGCTCCCACATACATCTTCAGAAGTAACGGTTACCTAAAATACAATTAAATTTAAACACGAAGACTAATACCAAATAAGGATAGTAATGACAATGAAAAAGTAAATGAAAATAAATCTGCTGAAAACATATAAATGGCTAGTAGAGAAGTTTGTCACTGCCAATATTTTCATTAAGTGCTGGTTTTAAATCGCGAATCATCAAGGCTTCCCTAATTTTACAACGTATATCAGACTGTCCAGGGGCTAAAATGTCATAGTGATCCCATTTAATCCTGTGGCATGTGTTAGAAATAGATCTCGTTACTATAGATCTCGTTGCTTATAGATTTCGTGCCTCAGTCGCACGTGATTTGTACTGTTGTCTAGTTGTCCAATCGGAACACGATGTCTTGATTGACATCTGATCTAGGATTTCTACTTCGCACATGTTGTTGTAGACTATGACGATAAACTCAGTGGGAAAAATCAGGCGATAATCTGTTGGAATTTCGGGTGGAAAGTCTTAAATCTGTACGGGGATCATCAAGAGTAGAGTCCTGTGGAAGTCTAGTGGAGTTATTTTCTCCTTTCTATCAGCCTGTTTAGGTCATATGATCAGCAGTGGCAGAAGAATGGCTGTTACTCGTCAGTAGCCTGCGTAGCTTGGCGGTTTTGAGGGCGTTAAGAAAGCGGGAAAACCACGATAAGAAGCGCCAAAGCCGTGAGGAGCCTGGGAGAGAGACAAATGAGAAACCGTGGTTCCTCGCGGCTTCGCCGCTTTGTGTGTTCGCGTCCAAATTGCTTAAACCGCCAAGCTACGCAGGCTACTCGTCAGCGCCTTGAAATGTTCCGCTTTCCTGTCATGTAATCTTTTGTATCCTGAAGGATATTAGAAGCGAAATAAAAGGACAAATAGAAAACACGTGTAGTCCACAGCTGACATTAACTCAACTGTTTATTCAGGTATTGCATCATCTTACATCACGTGACCTACAAATACTACATTTCCTCCTTCCTATACAGTTTTCTAAACCATAAACACCATTTGCTAACATAAACTAAAAACTTAATCTGATTTTTGGAGGCTTGATCACACGCCCTGATCGAGTGACCACCAGACCGGGCTCGGATTTACTGTGACTAGGTTCAATGGGCCTGGTAATAGCTGTGTCGGGACTCTTACACCCAGAATCGTCACTGCTTGCTAATCCGATATTATTTTCAACAGTTGGTACAGCAATAACATCAGATTTGCGAGATAGCTCACTGTTGTCTTTAGATGGAATTTGTGAATTTGCACCGGGACTGAGGGATGCCCCCTAGAAATCCAAGGATGGATTCTTTTTTAACACATTTGGTGCAACCTTTTCTACATGGGAACCCAGGCCTCTGGCATCATCCGGTATCAAGTGGTTAGCATGTACAAAACGATGATCATTACCCGGGACACGTACAAGGTATGTTTCAGGACCCTTTACAGCCACAATAGTGCCTGCTATCCACTTCTCCTTCCCTCCTCGAGTGTTCTTTACCCTAACTGGTTGATATAAATCAAAAATTCGCCCCCTCGGGTGGAGCCCATCCCTGAATAATTTGGACGCTACCTGCTTCTTTTCTACATGCCTTTACAAGCTGGGTTTAACCAAGGAGAGGTGTGTTCTGGGTTTTCT
>JAHPZR010032261.1:80000-82018 GCA_019787425.1 Platygyra sinensis | reverse complement strand
AAAAACCGCACTTCGACCGCGCTTTCAAATTTTCACGAATTTCTATAAAATAAAAATTCGCTGGAATCTTTAAATATGATTTTTAGAATTAGGTCACCTAAAGGTATCTTTGGGCAAAATATGAGCGATTTGCCAAATGGGTCGTTGACCGGCGTTTCTCGATTCTAACAGTCAGCCACTCTTAAACATTTCACAGGGTTTACGAAATCATGACTGAAGTGCTTAATTTCATAGTCCTATCTTCAATTGCAGTAATAGTGCTCAAAGCGATCGCGCTTATCACATCAAATATATTGAATTGGACTACATTCCCAACATTCTTTATACAGCGCACGCGTAAGATATATCGTCGTCACAGTATTCACGTAATAATGGCTTGATTTGATTTAAAGTTAATTACTGGACAGCACTGTTAGATTTTTCGTGTATGTTCCTTTGAAAACACATACATTCTCAAAACGTGTTGAAAGTGTTGAAAAATTTCCCCGCTGGTTAATAATTATTTAGAAATGGTTAATCAATATTAGTAGTTAAATATTAACTTTGTTTAATGAAGTCCAGTCCAAAGTCCAGTCCAGGGTCCAGTCCAGAGTCCAGTCCAGAGTCCAGTCCATATTTTCCAGTTGACCATATCAAATCGCATTTAAAGAAAACGAAAGACATCGACATATCCGCAACACAAGTGAAGGTTAAAATAACTCAACCATTAGGTCCCCATTTCCGTTTATCGCATTTTTCCAGTGGAACGTTAAGTAGTCTTTCCGAATTTCGAAGTATTAACCTTACAAACTGTTATTTCACGTGATATTTGAATAGAAAAACGAGGATCCAAGACCCATGATTCTCATATGAGTTCAAAGAATTTGCTCACACCTACATGAATTCACATGAATTCACCGTCTAAAATTAATTTATATTTTACATAACTTTTTGTAGTCAATCACTGTTAATCTCTTCGCCTGTTTAGTTTGTTTATTTTGTTTAGGTTATTAAGCTACCTTTTAAAATCAATTCTGTAAACATATTTATCCCCGGATGCTAATGACTGTATTTTATTTATAGTTTATTCCTGTCATGATTTATAGTCTTTTATATGAAGCTTACAAATTAGTTTCTTTTTCTTTCCTTTTTTTTTTTTTCTTCCTGCACAACTCGCCTCGACTAGCTTACGCTATATGCCAGTTGTGCATGTTCTCAGTTTTAAGTGTTAATTATTAATAAAGTTTATTTGTTGTTGTTGTTGTTTGTTGTTGTTGTTGTTGTTTGTTGTTGTTGTTTGTTGTTGTTGTTGTTTGTTGTTGTTGTTGTTGTTTGTTGTTGTTGTTGTTGTTCTAGTGTTGCGCTTTATAACTCCACTCTGATCTAAGTATTCTGCTTTGTTTGTTTGTAAATTCAGTTGAGAGCTAAATTTGACGACAGAATTGTGCAACAACATGATTAGGATCTTTATTGAAAATGTCCGTCATTGAAGAGTATTTTTACTGCATGCTTGGACAAATACAAGAAATTATTCATCGACGGGGACCGCCCCTGGTAACCACAAGTCTTCAAGGTTACTCTTATTGCATAAGTATTTAAAAAATCGGTGTCTATACAGTATATCAGTCAATTAACACTGACAGATTATTTCCATCGATTTGTTTTCACAAAGTGGGTACAAATACAACGGCAGATATCCGTTTTAGGTACAACTGATACTTCGCATCCAACATAAACTTGAAAGCAGCCTAGCAGTTGTTTAGAAAATTTCAAAACAGTACGCCACAGGGTATGCTTGTACGCATCTTTACGCTAGACTGACGACGCGCGAAACCGAACCGAAACCTGTCCTCGTTGGAGTTAAAAGTTTAATTTAAAATCTACTTTTCAATCTACACGGACAATCTTGTCAAGTCGTTAACGTTGAATTCTGGGGAAAGTTTCATCCATAGTACAGTTCTATAACACTATCACGCGCGCGGGGTAGTGTATCGGGGTGCGGCGGTCTTGTGAAAGAATGTTCGCCTTTGCTCTTTGCT
>JAHPZR010032261.1:62500-70000 GCA_019787425.1 Platygyra sinensis | reverse complement strand
GCAACAGTTGCTTGTTTCAAATAATGTGTTTTTACCCGGAATTATAACGTTTTCTTTGCTTGGCAAATTGTTGAAGATGTGCCTTAAAATGGCTGCTGAAAGCCCTCTCAGAGGGACAAAAACCAAGATGGTCGCCCCAGCGCTAAAATACGAATCGAATTGAACTGAAAAATATATTTTTGTGAATCACTTATCTAGACCGTTCATCTGTGAAAGTTTGAGGAATTTCATTTTTTCTCGTCCAAATGACGATAGTTGAAAATTATAGAGGACGGCTCTTAATAACACGATAGCTTTCGATTTTGGGGGGTGCAACTGAATGCGTTATATCGTTGCCATGATAACAGGTTTTCTGGAAAAAAATATGATGTAATGATTCTATGACGTTTCATTTATGTCTGGGGTAAATTTCACACTGATACGTTAAACCAAACTGTAATTGGAAACGAATTTGTAAAACTAGTCTGGGGAAAGTGAAAACTATTTCGAGCCAACTTAAAGTGCATATGACCCGAAAAATATGTCATTTAAAAAATACAGTCATTTTAAAGGCTTTTCAAAGTAGACTTAAATGCCGTTTTTTCTTTTTGTGACATCTTTTTTGTTCCGGAGATAGTCAAGTTTTTCCATCACGCAAATTTGGTCACTGATGACGTCACCAGTTGTGCAAAGTAGAGTGGTGTGACACCAATAATGAGGCAATGCTATTGAAACTTGGCAGGGATGTTGCACCTCACAAAATATACCATGGTACACATTTTGATGTTGCTATGGGAACATACTCAGTTCCAGTCTCCTGCCTCTTCAAAATTAACTATTACCATTTGCGACTCAAATTACCTGGTCTTATCTAAGACGTATGCCAGCCCACCTTTATTGGGTCGCCTCTTTAGCATTTTTAGCTGTATATTATGCCCCGTGCAGGTACAAATGGTAATATCTGATTTTGAAGAGGCAGGGACTGGAACCGAGCATGTTGCCATATCAACATCAAAATGTAAGCCATCTGGTAAATTTGGTAGGGTGCAACATCCCTACCAAGTTTCAATAGCATTGCTTCATTATTGGCGGAGATATTCGTAAATTTGTGTCACACCACTGTACTTGCACAACCGATGACGTCATCAGTGACCAAATTTGCTTTATAGGAAAACTTGAATATATCTGGAACAAAAATGATATCACAAAAAGAAAAACGGCAGTTTGGTTTACGAGTGTGTGTTTTTTTTAAATGACTTATTTTTTGGGTCATAAGCACTTTAACACCACGCTTTGTCAATAAGCCTGATGTAGTTCCCAATGCCAAGCGTTATACCTTACACAGAAAACGTTCGGCGCGCCATTCAAGGCAAAAAAGAATTATTTGTCCTTGGTATTCGATGCCATGACTTCTAGCTTTTATCAATTGTTAATAGCAAACATTTTCCATCCAGAAATACTGGGAGTGGTTGAAAAAATACGACTAAAATTCATCTAAAATTCATCTATATGTGCGAGATCTCTAAATTGGGTAAAATCTTCATTGATACACCTTTGGTCAAAGAAAACTTTCTGAACACTTAATTTCCCGTTTTGAAGCGTTTCATATTTGACAAGTCACTGCGATTATTTGCATTTTAAATCATTGCTTTAGGAACCTGAATCGGTTGCTGATATTGCAAATCGATTTCCGCGAATTCAATTCATGTCAAAAACACCCAGGGTGACACAATTCAGACAGCCCCCTGAAATTCCGTGATATTGTGCTCGTCCGTCGTTTTTTGTCGTTTTTACTCGCACGTAAAAATATTTGTGACGATGCTGTGCACCGGCTCAGCCTGGGTAATCAACCTTTGAAAACATCAAGAATTTGCCACGGGAGCAAAACAAGACAAATGAGTATAGGGTAAGCCCAATAATTAGCCGAGAGTTTTGTCAGTAAAGGCTTCTATACTTGAACGTCGAAATGATGTGTATTTAGGGCAGTAATTGAGCCAGCCTTGTTCTCACCAGCGAGACTAAGCAAGAATACGTTAATCAACTGCCATTTGAAATTCCGAAAGCTTCGCTCAATGTTAAAAAACAATGGAAACGTCACCGTAAATGCCGCTGTTTAACTATGCTAAATTATACCTTCCTCTGTGCACGAGTCGTATAATCGGTAATTTGCACGCAAACTACTTTGTTGAGCACATGCTTGAATTGTTTCAGGTTTTGCCTTTTATCAACTAAAACTTATCGATGATAACAACGAAACATCGTACACGTGTCTACGACTATTCAGTATTCCTAGCCTATTATCGTATCGAAAATTTATTACTCAGCGTGCGACAAGAATTGGTGGGCCTTGTTTTACTAAGAAAATATTCAATAGTTTTGGTACATTCAATATTACTTATTTCACATGCCTGTAAATAAGCTGATTATTTTAAGGAATGTTATTCACAGGACAACACTTTATATTGTCCTCATAACTTTAAGTTGCAAAATGGCAAGGCTCTCTGTAGAATGTCACAAAATGTTCCACCTTCTAGTTCTACAAAAAAACTAATGCTATAACTTTACTCAAGACCTAGTCCATTTCATGTTGGCAAAATATCAATTTATGCCATACCGAATGCAGATTATCATAAAATTGATTTAAATGCACCATGCACCAAGCAGAAAAAATATCATGTTTAAGCCAAGAAGCAATTATTTAAAAAAAACTATGAGTAGATTATCTCAAAGAAAAACTGATTAAGTTAACAGGCACTTTAAATAATAACATAGTTAAATTATTATGCGGTTCTTAATAATGTAATGCAGTGTAGGAGGTATCCGCCACAATGTTGCAGTTATGATGTTTCCACACACAGGACGGAACGCAGAACTCAACTCCCAAGTCAGTTCGTTCAGTGAACTTTGTGCAGAAATGAAGATCGCATCAAGTTGTCTGTTAACACAGAGAAATACAGAGTGTATGTGCCATTAATATTCAAGGCTGTTGGGCGCAACTGCAACTTTCTTGATAATTTAAAATATAAAACCTTAGTATGCAAAAGTAATTGCAATGATGTTTTGTTTTAGCTGGCTAGTTACTTGACTGTTTCGACTTTTAAGTCGTAAAATTATATCCTTTCAGAAACTAAAGAAATTTATTCAGTATATTTTCATTAAACGAAAATACGTTTCCAATGTATCGGGCCAAAAAAAGCCCTAGATTTTAGATAAATTTACCTTCATTCATTTGTAAATATAATGTCAGAAGTAGACATCACTTCAATTGCAAAAATATTTTGGTGCTAAAGTAATTATTTTGCAGACTGGAATCAGAAGGGATCAACAGAGACAACCATTGGCATACATGATGTACAAAATTTTATTCAATACTGAGCTTGCAATGCATTTTTGGGTGATTTTCAAATATATTTGTGAACGCCGGATAGAGACTTTGTTGCTATGTTTTAGCCCATATCTCTCGTGATAAAACTAAAAAGCAAAACAGGACCAGACTAGTTGTTAATTGTTTTCTGTTTACTTTATTGCGTGAAGATTGAAGTCATCCGACAGATTACATGTAGGTGTGAATGAAAACTACATGTTTAGGTGCCCACTTAGACTCCCTGAAAACAACTCTAGTCGCTTGCAACTGTAACTCAGGCACCTCAGGCGACCTGCCTGCTTGTTAGGCAGCAGCCTTGATATTGGTGATCTCACAGAAGCTGCATCCATGATGAATTAATTTGTTCCAGGATGCATTTGTTTATAGAACTTTTCACACATTAATATCTCTGTCATAACACTGAGTGGTCTCTGAGTTCTACACTCAGTAAGATATTGTTTACAATAAAAATCAGAAAGTCTAAATTTACATTCCTTTAGAAATATCTCACTTGACCATGGCTCCCTTGAAAATCTTTGATGTCTTAATCCAGGTTGCCCATGTGTACACTGTTCATATATTGACTGACAGGAACAGCAAGGCTGCACTCTAAGAAAAATTCTAGGGAACCATTTGGGCATCCAACCTTGCAGGCTAGGGTGTCCAGAAGTCAAACTTGCAAGCTTGGTAGCCTGAACAAAAAAAAACAATATTCAAAATTAATTATAATTGATTATAATTATCTAATAAAATTATTAATCAATATGTAATAACCCCCTGACCCTCAAATAAATATGCCTTGCGTTGTTTCTGGGGCATTAATCCTATTTAAAGATCTCAAAGATAGAAGGCTGCTTGAGCACATGCAATTTTTTTGGCATATGGTTGTCAAAAGTGGCCGTCGATAAAACCAGGACAGGGAACATTTCGGAACATCTCGGAACATGAAATAATTATCATAATTATGATAAAAATATGTAAAATATAATTTTCAACAATTAAATGAAACAAAAATAAACTGGTATCAGCTTGGGAAATTAAAAGAAAAAAAAAACAAAACAAAACAAAAACATAAAAACAAATTCAAACTTAAGAGAAAAAAGATGAAAATGTGTCCAATGAGTAAAGGCTTGCAACTTAGAACTAATCCATTTCTTTCAGTCAGGTTCGCCATCAACTAAATTACGTGACTGTCCCTTATTCCTAATTTCGTTCATAGTAAACCAAGGTAGTGGCATTCGAATTCTTTAATCAGACTGTCGTTTCTTTATTCAAGTTAATTTCTTCAGTTCAAAGATATACGTGTATACGATTTCTCATGAAGAATCTAATTTGATCTAAAGAAGAACAAATTCGAAAACAAGAAGAAGCTGAAGCAGTCATTCTCACAGAAACTCATAGATTCTACAAGCAAAAGTCTGTACCATGTGTCATTTGCGGGCCGGCAATACGCAAGCAAATTCAGTTCGTGAATGTAGTATCCCGCCCGGATGGTTCGGATTTAACCATATAACACTCGGATTAAACAGACAGACATTAACTCAACGGTTTCATGGCGGACAACGTGTTCGTAACCAACCTCTTGCGCGCATGCGCCAATGGGTAATACACTACAGTGAATAGGTCCCAGTGAATAACTGTTGCACTTCCGAGCAGCACGCCTACATGTATTTTGAGATAGTTATTTTCACTCAGACAAATGAGATTCTTCAGAACAGCGATGTTCAATCGTTTTCATGAATTATATATTTTGATAGCTATACGTTTGTGTTTACGTAAGTAGAGAATGGCAAATTTTACCGTGATGAATTTGACCGTTTCTAACCAGGGGCCCGTTTCTCGGAAGGCCCGGTAACTTAACGGGCCCGAAATCAGATTTTGAAATCAAAATCTCAAGAAAAGTAGCGTGAGTTCTAAACTCTAATAAAGTCCATTTTGTTTCTTTAGCTAATAACTTTACTGTAAAATATTCAAAGCTTTTGAAACTCCCATCTCCAATGGAAAACAAAACAGCTTAACAGGCCCGGTAATTACCGGGAGCTTCGAGGAACGGGCCCCAGCCCCGAGATTTGTCAGATTTGTTCGACAACGAGTTGGTAATTTTAGAGCCGTGGGAACTGCAATTTTAACCCGCAACTTTTAATATTTTGTCTTTATTTTCAACATTACTGTACTTACTGAAAATACTTGTTGTTTCCCAACTAAATAAAGGTGTTGTGTCTTCCGCAAGAAAAATAACTGATGAAACATGCTTGAGGTCTATCTCCTCGATTTACAGTCAGCACTTACCGAGAAAACAACATGAATAAAACTGAGCAGAGCTTACCAAAACAACAACAAATGAAAAGTTAAGTTAAATATCCAACTTGATTTTCAAAGGTAAATTTTTCGCCTGCTCTCCTCATCATCTTTTTCCAAGTCATTTTCTGATAAGCGGCCTCGGCCAGCACAGCCAGGAGCCCATCACCAGGTGATGGGCTCCTGGCACAGCCTATTGCAGAAATCGAACTTTTGCCATGGACTGCGCCTCGATATTTTCTCTGATGACCTTGTAAGCTCTTGAAGGTCTACATTTTATCAGCAGCTGGACCAAATCTAGTTCTGGTTCTGGCCCTAGCTGCAACATGGAGTGGGATATTTTCTCCTGTTTGACAAAAGGTCTTCCATACGTTTGAAACTGTAACACCGATGACTTTGTACATTGATTCTATCGCTCTAAAACTGCCTGGGTAGTACTCTGTTGAAACATTCCCTCCTCCGCTCAAAATTTCATCAATAATCAGTGACTTCATATCCTTTTCAATTGATTTCCCACGGTGGGAAGTTCTTCCGTAGGCATTCATTTCGAAACAAAGTTGTTCTGCCCGCGAAAAGAAAAATCATGTCACATGGCCAATCTGAGTGTTCCAAATGGTCAAGTGAGCAAGCCCAAATTTTAATTTTACACATCTTTTTCTCAAAATTATCATAATTATTCCATGGTAGTAGTAAATATGGGGGTATTGCGGTAAAAATAAATGCTTAAAGAGAAAAATCTATTATACAATTCCAATGAGGTCAAGTAATCGAAATTTTCGCGATGATGGTAACGTCGCTATGAGCAAACGATTAGCTCAAATAAAATTGGAAAAACATTGCCGTTTTAATGACAAGAAATATGACAAATTAATTAAAAAATTAAAATTTCAAAAACAGAACATTTTTAAGGTTGACAGCATCAAATACCGTGTTCACCCGATTTATGATTTGCACGCCTCTAGTCGTTGTGGTAAAATCATTAACATCAATCGAAAAAGATCGATATTTGGTAGCGGTTACTTACTACAAAGTGTTCGGAAATCGGATGACGTTACACAAACGACTTATCATTATCAACGTTTCATTTGGGAGTGCTACAATTGCTTAATTCCAAGTGGTTTTGTCGTAGATCACATTAATAATAAGAAAACCGACAATCGTCTCAAAAATTTGCAACTCGAAACACAACAACAAAACGCGCAAAAGTATCATAACTAGACGCATATTTGCGTTCACTCGGGCTTGAGTTAGGGAGAAACATTGTTTTTGTTGCACCTACTTCGGTAAGGCTTTTTTGTAATTATGGGTTTATCTCGTAACTGTTTTTATCTCGGTATGCTAGAGATGTAGGGTTATAACTTATGTATACAGTAAGCGGAGAACATATTTGTTATGCTGTATGAAGACTTTTGTCCGGTTTGGGTTAAACGCAAGCAAATTGGAGTGCTTAAATCAGAAGCAAACCTAAGCACGGGATGACAGCCTATATAATGATATCATACTGCGGAAAGGTGGTCACGGAGTCCACTTGCGAAGTACTTTCCGGAGTGTTAAGTTACACGCCACTGATTGAATATTCATTTCGGAACATGTACAAACATCGGTAAAACGAATGAGCTCCATCTCCACGCTTTCAAAAAGAATTCATACGAACAATATTATTTTAATCCATAGACGAGGTTAAACTTCGTTTTCCTACTTGAATATATTTTTAGCATATACATAGCAACAGTACAATGTAGATGACATGGGTATACACGAAAGAATACGTGCATAGACAAATTCTCTAACCTTTCTGCTTAGACTTTTAAAACTTCGTGTTTGTATTCTGCTTGATTCATGATCGCGTCTACATACAC
>JAHPZR010032261.1:27500-40000 GCA_019787425.1 Platygyra sinensis | reverse complement strand
GCGCTGTCTTGTCCACTCGGGTAGCCAATCACAGCGAGCATTTTGATTCATCCTGTCCACTCACAGAGCTTGTCATATAGTAAAGCGCCATCTTGTCCACTCGGGTAGTCAATCACAGGGAGCGTTTTGATTCTTCTTGCCCGCTCACAGAGCTCGCCATAAAGTAAAGCGCCATCTTTTCCACTCGGGTAGTTAATCACAGGGAGCGTTTTGGTTCACCTTGTCCGCTCACGGAGCTCGCCATATAGTAAAGCGCTGTCTTGTCCAGTCGGGTAGTCAATCACAGGGAGCGTTTTGATGTATCTTGTCCGCTCACGGAGCTCGCCATATAGTAAAGCGCCATCTTGTCCACTCGGGTAGTCAATCACAGATAGCGTTTTGGTTCGTCTTGTCTGCTCACGGAGCTCGCCATATAGTAAAGCGCCATCTTGTCCACTCCGGTGGTCAATCACAGGGAGCACTTTGATTTATCTTGCCCGCTCACATAGCTCACCAAAGAGTAAACCGCCATCTTGTCCACTGGGGTAGTCAATCACAGGGAGCGTGTTTATTTATCTTGTTCGCTCACAGAGCTCGCCATATAGTGAAGTGCCATCTTCTCCACCCGGGTAGCCACTCACAGGGAGCGCTTGATTCATCTTGCCCGTTCACAGAGCTCACCATATAGTAAAGCGCCATCTTGCTCGCTCGGGTAGCCAATTACAGGGAGCGTTTGGATTCATCTTGTCCGTTCACAAAGCTCGTCATATAGTAAAGTGCAATCTTGACCGCGTTGGGTAGCCAATCACAGAGAGCGTTTTGATTCATCTTGACCGCTCACAGAGCTCGCCATATAGTAAAACGCTATCTTGTCCACTCGGGTAGCCAATCACAGGGAGCGTTTTGATTTATCTTGTCCGCTGACAGAGCTCGTCATATAGTAAAGCGCCATCTTGTCCACTCGGGTTGCCAATCACCGGGAGCTTTTTGATTTATCTTGCCCGCTTACGGAGCTCACCAAATAGTAAAGCGCCATCTTGTCTACTCGTTTAGCTAACAACGGCGCATTACTTGCTTCATTTTGCACGCCCGCTACCAAAGCAAGCCATAATATAATTAATGATAACAATTACAATTTCCTCAAATGTGATGGGCGGATAAACTGCTGAAGTTTGTCCTACTGAATTAATCGCAAAGTTATAATCAGACAGTTGGCTGTAATCGGACACCTGTAATCGGACAGTTACATGAGCCAATCACTTTAGGTCCTCTCCACTAAATCCACCAATCACAACATTGATTACAACCACTATAGTAACCAATTCAAGAGACTGGCTTATCATGATGGCCCCGCACTCCGGGGTACCCACTCATAATGTTAGAATTGCTCGTTTTTGGTGTCGCTCCGACAGAGTGCTGTACCTGCTCAGATTTTGTACGTTCTTGTGTCTAGATGGATGAAAAATATGCGTTGCCAGTTTGCTCCTTGCTGGGTCATTTAGTTTCTGAATCATCATTTTCCTTCCGCTATGATTGGAGAGATTCTTAACATCAAATTCAGCTTTTTCGGGCAATATTTTCATAACTGGGGACTTCAGGTTGTTATCTCCCACGGGAGCTGATTTGAACCAAGGTTTTATATCTACGGCTTTTGTAGGGCGATTGATTAAAATAAAATGAACTATTCGGGGTCTTCATGCCATCTGGTGTTTTAGAAGCATACATAACTTAAGCCCGGACTGGATCTCTCTCACTGCCTTCGATAGCAAACATTTTTGGTTTTTACAGCACGGGAGTCTTTTGGTTCAGCTCCTGTTCTTGTCTTTCGTTATACCCCAGAAAAGCTGTTTCGTTCGCTGTTTCTCAGTTTCTCTCAACATAGCTCCATCTTATGTCTCTGTTCTCGTGGCAACCCTTCAACACTGCGGTGCGTTGTTTAACCATTTATAGTCTTGATAAGAGCCCCTGATAAAGGGCATCCGAGTAAATCTTGGCCGTACAGAACATCAACTTTCTCATCTGTTTCCATACGCGCAGCGTTGGGTTTTTCCTTCTTTCTTTAGTCAATTTTGCTTTGCGACTAACGCTTCCCTAATCTTTCGCAACTCCATTCCTTCCATGATGGTTGTAGAATAGTCTTTCTTTCTTAAGTAACGATCAAAGCGTAAAGCAAAAGACCTGAGCGACTTGGGTTCGTATTGTTCTACGTCTTTTTTACGAACTTGAAGAAGAAAATTGGCGATTAACACGACAAAATCTTTTACATCAATATTTTCAATCTTTCTCAGCTCGCTCTGCATTTTGCTTAATTAATGTTCTTTTTTTGTTGTTGTTTTCTCGATGCTGCTCGTCAAATCAGCAACAAACCAACACAAATTTTACCCTTTCCTTCGCCTTAGCCATTTTCGAAGGCGCCTTTAAAGGAGTTCAGTCACGGTTAAACGGTTTGAAAAGATTAGCTAATTTAAACTTTTCAAATTTGTTGTTTGCAATCCGTGTCAATCTTCTCCATCCTTAACCATCCTTGATCCTTTATGGTGTATTATTATCTCTATGACTTTTTTCTATCTTTATAAAGTGTTATTCTCAGGTTTCCTTCAATTCGCATTTTTACATAGGCTTCTAATAATTCACTTATATAAATAACTAGATGCTAAACCATTAACTACTTCAAATGTAAATAATAAAATTTTAAATATTATCCTCTGCTTTACAGGTAACCAATGTAATTCTATTCTTTTTTATTCTAATCTAATCTATTCTATTCTATTCTATTCTATTCAATTCTATTCAATTCTATTCTATTCGATTCTAAAAAACATTGACGACATCCACCCAAGCTGCGGCGAAATTCAAAGACATGAAAACTAATTACAAGCGCAGGGATTTTCTTCTGGAATCTTTACATTCGAACATTGACTGCAACAAAAAAAAAAAAAAAAAAAAAAAAAAAAAAAAAACGATTTCAACGGACATGCGGGCCGCTGTTATTATACCTTGTGAGCCGAAACGTCAAGCAGTGATTCTGACTTTCAAATTCATTGTTCCCCGAAGAAGAACCAGAGATACGGTTCGAAAATTTGGGAATTTTTTTTTTTCTGCATTCTAGATCAGGCTAGTAAGCGTTTAACTTCTTTTTAGAATTTCTTTACTTAATTCCCGCAGGTTGTAATCGAGGGTAAAGCGGGCGTGACATTTGCTTCTAACATCGCCGTCGATGACTTCAATTTCAGCAGGAACTTGACTTGTGTCTCTGTAGCTGAGCCCACACCACAAGAAACATTTCAAGGTAATGTTGTTTTCCTTACAGGATACTAGGCTTGCACCTGTACTTTTGCCCTACCTTACGCTCTGTTCTAGACGTAGTCCTTATCCTAAAGACCAAGGCCGGCTTGTTGTAACTCTTCGGGGAGGTTCTCTATTCAAATTTGTCCTTCAGTTTTTTGTCTGAATAAATTGAAACTAAACAAACCATGAGGTGTTAAAAACATTTTCATACTATGAAAATCAATACTTTAGTTAACTTTTAATCCTGGGTTAGCGTAAATTATAAGCGGCTTTCCAAAAACCCGGCTAAGGTAGTTAGAATGTTGCACAAAGTATTTTACACTTGAAGTCTACACCATATTCGTGTTCTTGGTATAAGACTGGAACTAGCTTGCAACCGAGGCTAATGTGGGAAGACTTTTCAAATGCAAATGACATTAATTTCGCTCTAATGATATTCTCCTGCAGGTGACCCTAAATTGTAAACTAGTTCTAGTCGAGTGTCAAAAATATGAATATAGCCTATTCACACCGTAAAGATAGATGTGCGTAGTTCCGCTGACGTGAAAGATGCGGACATCCTTGTTCATAAAAGTAATTTTTTGTTCATAGTTGTTTTTTTTTCCCCTTTTTAATTCAGTGAACTGTACTTACGATAAGAGCTACTGCGGGTGGCGTAGCTTGTTGACACCGTCCAATGAACAAACCAGCTGGAAACGAGGGAGGTCCGGAAACCAAAGTCAAGGGACTGGACCGAGTCAGGATCACACTGGTAACCAAATTATCTTCAAAAGTAGGGGATCTTAATTGGTTATTGTCACATTGTACACATAACTTCTTTTTGTATCAGCGAAAGCTTTTGTTTATGAAAATAAAAAAATAATATATATTCTTTTTTTTTGCCTTCATAGGAGGTGGAGAATATATTTACGTTGACGAATCACGATCTCCTCAAGTTAATCAATCTACCCAAATGTTGAGTTCGCTCATCCGGGGACCAAAATGTCTCCGTTTCTATTACTACATGTATGGCGGCGGGATTGGAAACCTTGATGTGTTTCTTTGGCTTCGAGAAGAAAAAGACAACTACCTGATGTGGCGAGTGTCAGGTGAACAGGGTGACGCATGGATAAAGGCTGGTGTTGATGTTGGATTCACTGGCGAGTCTCAGGTAAGTAGGAAACAATACTATAACGATCTATAAGGGCCATGAAGGGCGATGAAATATTCTGAAGCTATTTTGCGTTGCAGGCACATTGATTTCTTGCCTGATTCACAGAAAAGTATTAATAATGAAATTTTTAAGGAGTAGGGATGGCTATGGTCTGACTCTGTTAAACCTCAAATAACTGATAGCCATGCAGTTATTCTTTCATTTGGAAACAAATACAGCTATTGCTGCTTCTGTTGCTGTAAGTTGAATTGTATTGTTAGTCTCAGGTTGTGGTGAGATAGGGATGCTAGCATGACTAATTATGATCTGGGATAGGCTTTGGGTGGTGACAAGCAGTTTTATGGGTACAAAGAATTCGACGACTGTTAAAAAAAAGAACTTCGACAAACTGGTATTAATCGTTTACGAAAGCGAGACGTGCTGGATGAATAGTGAACGATGAGCTAGAGAATCAGTCAATTGCAAGAATTGCAAGAGACCATAATGAGAATCTAGTTTATACATGACCGTCACGCCAAATTGGGCACTGAACAGAAATGCACCTAACTTTCTTGCAGGTTTCCTTCCAGGCAACAATTGGTAGAAACTATTTAGGGGGTATAGCCGTAGATGACGTCACATTAACTAATGGGCTATGTGACGATGAAAGTGAACCTCAGAACATTGAGCAAGGTATCAATCTCACTTTTAGCCTTAACTTTGTGGAGGTGCGGTAGCCTCATAGTTAATGTGCTTGCCTCTGGAACGAGTTGTTCTGGTTGGAGCTCTGTGTGGTGTTCCAGGGCAGGCACAGGTGCATAAATGGCTGCTGGGGGGTGACCCTGCGATGGACTAACATCCTATCCAGGGGTCAGTTGAAATACTCCTAGTCGCTTTATGCTACTGAAACACGGGGCATAAGCCCCGTCCTGATGGGCCACTTGGGTCGTACGAAGTCTTTAGCTGGCCTTGATAAATGTGTCTATTTAATTTTAGTCTCTTTGAAATGAATGCATGTACAGCTGTATGTTAAATGAGGAATCTGCAATTTCTTTGTCGCTAAATTTCATAATTTGCGTGTCCATTTTATTCAAGGAAATTGCGACTTTGACACCAACTTTTGCTTCTGGAGGAATGACTTATTGTTCAGTTTTACATGGAGAAAGCTAAGCTATGATACTCTAAGTTGGGAGACTGGACCAAGTGCCGATCATACATCAGGTAATAAAAAAATGTAAAAAAAAAAACCTGTAAATATTATTTAAAGTGCATGAACATGTACTTAGCTATGCAAGCACTAAGCTTAGCTAGTTTACAGGCATGCCGCTGAAACAAAGAACGCCAGGTTGAGCTGCGGTTCATGAGACGCGCTTGTGTGATAAGCAGTGTCAGTGTTACGTAGTTTGTAAATGTGTATGGCCTAATTCGTCCCCACTTATTTTATTAGTCTTGATACTTTTTGAAGAATTTCTGCGTTTCCCAGCCACTTAGCACGACTAGCAGTTGTTATTCTTTTAAGTAACTGTGCTCTCTTGTACCTAACATATCGAACCTAGAACAATTTAATTTCCTTTTAAAGCTGCATGTAAAACTCGTGGCACAAATGAAGATTGCTACCGTTGTTTTGTGTGGTTCCGAATTACTCAAAATTTGTTTTCTTGCCTGTTAAAAATAATATGGCTCCATTACTCTGGAAACCACATCAACCTTTAATATAAAGTAGATTTGAGAGAAAGAAAAAGGAAAGCAAAAAGACAAAAACTTAGGACATCATATGCTAGCCTCACGAAAATTTGCATTATATTATGTCACTAATGTCCTTTTTTTGTCAATCATCAAGGATCTGGTGCGTACGTTTATATTGAGACCTCTTGGCCACGACTACCGGGAGACACTGCGAGAATTGCGAGTCCGTGGATGCGGGGACCTCAGTGCATGACGTTCTATTATCACATGTATGGCGCCACCATGGGCTGTGTCGTTATATACATAAAAAGCCAGGCTGCAAACGGGTTAAAAGCAGTTTGGCTGAGGTCGCAAGATCAAGGAAACCACTGGATACATGGGCAAATAAGCATCAACGAAACTTCAAGTTATCAAGTGAGTTTTAAATTTTTGGTTACAGCATTTGAATAATAAAAAAGAAAATTAAATCAAGCAACCATCATGCCATGCCCTTAGTCCCGGGCCAACAAATATTGAACATTTGTTGTTATTATCAGACACAAATTATAGTATTGTTGGTTCACCCTTGAGGATATATGTCTTCTGAACGAGGTTGCTTTTCTTTTCCTTCCTTTTCTAGATTATTGTTGACGGAATTAGAGGCAGTGGTATTCGGGGAGATGCAGCATTAGACGACATTTCATTTGAAAAAGGAACTTGCCAACAAAAAGGTACTAACGGTGTACCTAAATCTATTTCGTGAAGCTTTCTATTTTTAGGGTTATCATATGTCGTTATATAGTTGTTTATGTCAGCGGGTAAATCAAAACACAAACGTCGGCCGTTATAATCTAGATATACCAAGAAATCACAATGTATAAAGGTCATCGATGCATTTATTCATTCTTGGAATGTTCATTTGCAGAAGAGACGACATTCTATGTGTCCTCTAACAAAGGCAAAGACTTCCGAATATCCACTCAACCTTCCAAACAGAGTCTCTACTCCGAAGAATTCCAATTCACTCTCGAGCATCCACGAGGAAATCCTAAGGAGACAACATATTTTATCTACTCTGAAGCTTCCAATCACCATAGTTTTGTCTCGTCAAAGTTGGATCCTTCAAACTATAAAAAGTACCCATTAGATGTTGTTGTCCTAAATAACAAGACAGCAGGACGCAATTCCAGAAGAGTTTATCTGATTGATAGGAGTAATTATGGGCCAATGATTAGCCTTGATGATCACGGAAATGTATCGTGTTGCAGGGGAAAACAAAACTTCTATTTTTATGCTCACAATGTCACTGCTTTAGGTACGGAAACACGTTTCTGTGTCTTTTAACCAGGCTCTAAATTTAATTTTGTTATTGTTTGTTAAATTTTCTTATAATTATATTTTTGCGAGAGTATCGATAAAGTAGCACTCCTTAAAGAAGGTTAGTTAGATAAGAGTGGTAAAGATGGCGGAGGATTATTAAAAACAAGACAAGTCGGCAATGTTTTTGCTTTGTCAAAAAGTAAAACCGAAAACTTATGTGGTATCGAGGATGTTCTCTAAAATGAACATGAACTATAAGAATGTTATAACGCTTTGTGTTAGCTTCGTGTTTCAGCAGTTAAGACAGTAAACGACCGAATAAGTTGATAAGCACGTCATGTCTTGTAGGTCTTCTTATAGTGAAAGGACTCTTTTATTGCAGATCATCGAACAATTTCCGGATGTGAGCCCAGTTGGTACAAAGCCGGCAAATGGTGTTATCTGTTGTCTTTGCCATCAGCTGCGCAGTGGAATAATGCTCGAACCTCCTGTCACCGATTGGATGCCGACCTTGCTGTTGTCAGTGACGGAGACTCTTTGGAAGCCCTCGCCCAGCTGCGTAGAGAAATCAACATCGAAGATAAAGACTTGTTTGTTGGTTTATCAGGCAGCAAGTTGCGCTGGCTGTGGTTAGACGGGGAAAATGTCTCTAATACAGATGATCTGTGGGGTCCGCACGAACCGAGTGGAGACGGCAGATGTGGGTCTTTTTTGAAAGCCAGATGGAATTCAAACTGGGATGGGTATGGATGGCGATGGAATGATTTTCCATGCGACACTGCCATTGGATACATCTGTGAACAACCTCTAGGTATATACGTGACGCTTTCCGTCGGAAAGCCATTTTTTCATCTTTATTCATGCTGACAGTCCGTTTTCATTATTTCAAAACAAGGATCGTTTCATTTACAGCGAAAGTGTAGTTACACAACTTAAGAATAGCTTGTTTCACATTTGCCTTTTTACCTCCATTTGTTTCTCATGTGTATGTAAATGGTATTCATGCAAGTGAGATTAAAGTGCCCATATCATCAAATTTTGTTTATTTTCCTATCTGATTCTACATACACCTAATAGCAATAACGTTGTCATAGAAAAAAGCAAAAGCAAAAAGCAAAAAGCCAAAAGCTAAATAGGAATTAATTAGGGAAATTTTAAATTTCTATTGTTCTTAGATACTGTATATGAATGAAAAGTACACGTTTTTATTCATGTCATTCATTTACATTATATTTTTATTCATGTACAGTATCTCAGAACAATGGAAATTTAAATTTCCCTAATTAATTCCTATTTGGTTTTTTGCTTTTTGCTTTTGCGTTTTGCTTTTTGCTTTTTTCTATGACAACGTTATTGCAATTAGGTATATCACCCAATGAACATTTGCGAAAACGTTCAAATTTGCCGCCATTTTGGTCCACCATTCGCACCAGTCTTCCCTTCGTTTTGAATGAGTTGTGACGTAGATTAAGGAACACGTGACTTCAGGCTTCACTCTCTTTGCTTGTTTTAACTCTGTAAATTAAACTAAGTAGTTCATACAAAATGCTGGAAAGGGGCATTTTGCATGGACTACGAAGCTTAATTTACAGAGATAAAACAAGCGAGAAAAGTCAAGCATGAAGTCACGTGTTGCTTTATCTACGTCACAAATCTGAGCATGTCGATAATGTGATCAGCGGCAGGGTAGACCGCAATAAAATAGGATTTTCAGGTTTTTAACTCTTTTTTTAAAAAAATCGCTTTTTAACCAAATCGAAAACTTTTTTCGCCAAAAAGTTCATTACATGAAATGTAGGATCAGATGGGAAAATAAAACTTTTGACGATATGGGCACTTAAACTTCATTGACAGGTTTGTGGACTGGCTTATTGGAATGCATACCTTAATTTGTTTGCAGAAAATTTTATTGCTCGAGATTTAAGATTTCAGATATGTCCAGGATTGATTGGACGCTAATGAGATTGGAACTCCTTATGATAAGCATTCCAAAGTGTCCTTATTGGTTAAAGGTCACCTAAACACACACAATTCAGTGAAATATGAAGTATGATAATTTCAAATAACCCAGTCAAATATGAAGTACTAATTAAACAATATTTGCATTCAGTCCTGGGCACTGGAGTGCAAGGTTTTTGGTTAAATTCTTTAAGCATTCCTGTCCTTTATGCTAAATGGGAATTTTCTATTTTATTTTATTTTATCTTATAAACTGCGTGAGTAGTTCCTGACAACTCAAATTTTGAGTAGATCTTTGTTTGTTAATGGATTTTGTTTCTATTCCAAGCTTGCCCTCTCCCTGTGGCTTTCTTTTCATTGAACGGAATCAATGGAACTTTGGACAGGAGTCCAAATGGAGCCACTAAGGCAGTGTCTGCTCACATCAAATTCGCAGTCGGTCCTTATGGAAATCCAAATGGTTCTTTCTTCTTTAGTGGTATTAATAGCAGCTACGTGGAATTGAAAAATACCGGAGATCTAGATGCTAGGTTTTCGATGAGTGTGTTCGCATGGGTCCATCTCGACAACAGCGATGGCCAAATATTTAAGTACGGCTGTTCGATGTGGGTTTTTCAGTCAACGTTAGGAATTGAGGTGCGATTTGTGGACAGGAAAACTTTCAAGGTTTCTCTGCTTCATACGAAAAACGTCCTCGTAGAAAACTCTTGGAATTTCATTGGAGCCACATACGACCACAAAACGGGTAATGCAACTGTGTGGGTCAACAACGACACTGTCATGCGTAAATCCATCGGAGCAAAGATGGAACTGGCAACTCAGACTGATGTTAGAGTTGGAGCTTCAAGCAACCAAGAGAAGCATTTTCGCGGCAGAGTCTCCTGCTTACAATTCTATGATCAGGCGCTTTCAGTGGACCAAATTATTGAAGCTAAGGCAAGGTGTAATCAGAGCAGTAAGTACATTGCACAATTGCGTTGATGACAGCCACGACTGTTTTATAAATTGTTCAATCAAAGCCCATCATTTTCTTTTGTGATTCAACGTTGATTTAATAATAGAGGACTTCAATGGAGGGTAGACATAGTCTCTCAGTCGCACCTTCAAAAACCATTGGAAGGAAAACCCTAAGCAGAAAATGTAGCACCAAATGATGAGACGGACCGTAACGAAGTGAAAATTATTCTCACTGAACACCATGCATTTTGTTGAATATTTTGTTGCTACATCAAGACGATATCTGTTATGCTAATAAATATGTATTCTTTCGCATTTTCACTTGTTCCTGTCCGTTTTTTTTTTTTTTTTTTTTTTTTTGCAGCACCTTTTGCTTGCAGTCCCAACTTTTTCCCTTTTCATGGTGGCTGCTTCCTCGTAAATAGCAAAAGCTCACTAAACTGGCAGCAAGCTTTGGCACAGTGCAAGAGCGAAGGAGGGACATTAGCCAAGATATCTCGAGAAGGTTTGAGATATGCGTTCTCTAACAAACTGGAAGGAATGACACCAAGACCTTACAACTTTCACTTTGGTCTGATGTCTCGAGATTTGTGGATGTGGATAGATGGCAGCCTGTTAAATGATTCTCTGTGGATCCATGGATACCCTTCAGGCAACGATCAAACCAAGAGCTGTGCTGTTCTGTCGTTTGGATCGTCGAAACTGAAAAACGTTGACTGTAAATTATCGTTGAAACCGTTGTGCCAGAAACAGCCTGGTAAGTTCCATGGTCTATAATTCTAAATGGACAGGGCATCTCCAAGTGAGCCAATTTATCTCCCACTCATACCATGGAGTGTTTATGATAACTCGATTCCATGTTCATTTATATGTAGAACAAAAATATTGCTCCTAGTAAGAAAGGTACCGATAACCCAAAAATGACCTGTCGTTTTCATCTTCTAATCGTGTGACATTTTTTCACTTGGCTTCATATTCGGGAAATAAGGTTCATGACAACCGGTAATAATAGACTACGCTGACCAATAACAAGAGCTATATGGAGTAGAAAGCTGGTAGAACATATCAGAACTCACTCACAGTGCTTACTTCCTTATAGACATTATGGCGAATGAAGCTTTTTTAACTGAAAATGTAAATGTATACTTAATTGTCCACTCCCATTAGAGGTTTCCAGGACCAACGTAAACAAACAATAATAAATTAATATTCAAATAAACATGCATAACTAGGTTAAGAATCCCAACTGGCGGGAAGCAGACCAGTTGTCTATGTAAAAGCGTAGCCGAGAAGTTGAACCGGGGAATACCGAGAGCAGCATCAGCTAGCGTTCAGAATGGGATTTGAACCGCGAAATACGGATTTCAAATCCGGCAGCCCTAATCACTCGGCCACACTGCCTCCTTCTGCTGTCTCTGATAACCAAACACTGTGTACAGCAAGCAAACATACAAACAAACAGATAACATCAGAACAACACTGCAAGCTATTACTAGCAAGACAGTACCGTTGCCTGACCAATTAGAAAATTATGCTTCAATCTACGATTGATTTGATAGCTTATGTTTCTTTTTTCACATCTTTTCATGCAGTGAGTTCACTGTCACAGGATAGTTTGACACAAAGTTCAAGCGCTCTGTCACCTTTTCATCCCTTCCTGGCCATTGATAGATCTTACACGACTTGCTTTCGTTCAAAGAAGGTAAGAAATAGTAAAAGTTTTAACATACACCTGAAACGAAACGAAACGAAACGAAACAGAGCAGGACGGCTGGAACCCGGGATCAGAGGCCTAAAAAACACTCGGCCTTACTGTCTGTTGACAGTCGCCTCAGACATAACATTCGCTGTCAAATATGAACACAAATGACTGGATCATGGCATGGGATGATGGTGGAGGCGTGTCAGCATCTCTTTCTACGCGTTATGGTTTTTTCCCCTTTTTTACTGTGCAAGTTCTCTGTTACAATAAATATATGTAATTTTTGTTACTCTAGCAAAGATTTTAGTGGGTGACGAGTTATTTCCTTTTGTTTGCCGTGTATCAATATGTACATGAAAAGTTCACTGGATTGATATCAACAGACCTTTGTTATAAAAGGCTGTCAATTAAAAGTTCTTTTGTATGCATTTAAACTAGTAAAGGTTGTTTTGAAATCAACTAAAAACCGAAGTAAGTCATGATAATTTTATTTTTTTC
>JAHPZR010032261.1:0-17500 GCA_019787425.1 Platygyra sinensis | reverse complement strand
GAGTTTCTTCGTAAAACAACACTCTTACTGTGACTTTTTTTCTCAGAAATAACGTGATTCTGCATACCAAATTTAGACGAGGTGCAACGAAAGCCTTTCTTTCTAGACAATATTAAGTTTTCCATGTGTGAAATTTAGGAAAGTTTGCGACAATCATAAAAATATTTCTGTCACTTTGGTTATTATATTTTTTGTTGCAAAAACCTCAATCCAGAGCAGTGTTGTCCATGGTACTATATACTGTACAAACAACAATTAGATTATTGGCTGCTGTTTTTTTTACGGGGTGATAGCTGATGAAGCTAAAGGTTAAGGTCCAATGATCCAATTGTTTAAGTAGAATTTAAACTAAGGTTTTTTCAGATCGTGTGGGAGACGCGGTGGCTTTATTGTTAGTGCGCTCGTTCCCGGAGCAAGCGGTCCGGGTTCGAGCCCTGGCCGTGGACACTGTGCTGTGTTCTTAGGCAAGACACTTAACTCTCACAGTGCCTCTCTCCACCCAGGAGTAAACATGGGTACAGGCAAATTGTTGGGAAAAACCTAACAAATTGAGGGGGAGTGACCTGCGATGGACTAGCGTCCCGTCCAGGGGGAGTAGAAATACTCCTAGCCGCTTCATGCTATAGAAACCGGGATAAGCTCCGGCAGCTATGAGCCATTCTAGGCTCAAAGGCTTCGCACACTTCTTCAGATCAGGGTATCCAATTATTTATCTGCAACTGCTGTGTGCTATTAAACTTCACGCTTCAGCGAAATCGCGAATGGATCAAAGTGCCACATGAACTTCGCAGCCACCTGAGCAATTGCATTCTTTTTATTTTTTTTTTTTCACTACACAGGTGCAACGCATCCTCGTACCCCGGTCCACTGACAACGCAGTTTTGAAAGTCTTCGACCAGTAAACTAATGATTCCCACTAATGATCAAAAACGATCAAAAAGGTCGTTTTCGACATTTCTTAGTTGTCGACAGCTAAAACAGTTTCCTTTTTCGAACTAAAAAGAGAAATTGCTTCTAAAAAGGAAACTGCTTATAGTTTTCGATAACTTAAAACTTTTATCCAGGGTTTTCAAGCGACTCTCGCACAAGCACAAGCGCAAAAACACAATAATTCTTATTTCATCGTGAAAACGGCCTTGACACAGGCACCAAGGCAAGCACAAGCTAAGGATCGGGTAAGGATCAAGACTTTTCGTTTACTTTGTGCTTGCGCTTATATGCTTGCGTTTGCGCTGCAATAAGTGAAAACGAAATACCTCTCAGGCATAACACAAGCACAAAGATATTTACCAAACGTGGTTATGTTTGGCCAATGGAGACACTGGATCGAGATTACTTCACGCCTAACAGTTTGGAAGGTTAGGATAATTTTTCTGTGCTTGTGTTTGCATCAAAATTCATTTTCACTTGGATCATCGCTATTGCTTGAGCTTGTGCTCGCGCCTATGCTTACTTCGCTACTGGATACCAGACTTAGTTGTCGACAACTCATCTCACACACTAGCTTTTTTTTTTGTCGTCGATAACAATAAGTTGCCTATAACAAGTGGCTGTCGACATCTAAATGTCTAGTCTGTGGAGGCTTTTATAAAACGCTAGCATTTTCCATCGATCCCCATTCTGACTTTCTTAGGTTCTTTTCTCCACCTTGTTCAATTATATTTTAGACAATTTGCCTTCCATTAGTATAGTGCTATAAAAACCATGTCATTTCGTATCGTTTTATTTCAACAGGTTTTTACCAGTTCTGCTGTGAGGGTGTATATTGTCCGGATTGCCCGTTAGAACTGAACATCTCCACCCTTGGGCAAAATGTAACACTGAATTTGCCGCTTAACTGCGTAAACACATCTTTCACAGCTACTTTTAACACGGAAAGACAACCTGAAAATTTCACAGTTAAGGTATTAAGTCAAACATTTTTCTTCTCTGTACATGCTGCAGCAAATTAACTTGGTATGATCATCAGCATTTTCGGCTTGGTCATTCAAAATAACGAGTAACGAATACGGGATCCCAATGCAAATCATGTAAAAAGGATGAAAAAGGTGATAAACAACTTTTGTGCTGTTAAGGTCATTCCACTGAGCCTGCGTTGAGATTTTTGTAAAACTGATTAAAATTTGAAAGAGAAATGAGAGATCCCATGTTCGTTTAGGAGCAACGTGGCCTTGTTTTACCCAATAAATCGCTATAATAGCACCATGATTATACTCATAATTGCTTCCTAAACTCACGTTTCCGACGATTTTTTCTTGCTCTTCACTAGAATTCGTCTATATTTATGTTATATAGATAAATGTATTATTCAATTTAAAACAACAGAAAAAATGATAGGTACCATCTCGTTTCGATAACGTGGCGATCTATATCTGTACTGACCACGCGTGAAATTATGCACAGTAGGGATGAGCATTGCAATATTCTAGGGAATGACATGACGTTACCAGAATTAATGGGTTATAATAGAATTACGGATTAAGTTACTTTCATTGGCTTAGCTTCCTTAACGCTTAGTTCGCTTTTTCTTTGTAAACATAATGTGTACAAAAAAAAAAAACAGAAAGACTATGCACAGGAGCTAAGTAGCCCATCAGAACGGCGCTCATCTCCGGTCATTCTGTAGCATAAAGCGACTGTGAGTATATCTTTTCTCCCCTGGATGGGATGCTAGTCCATCGCAGGGTTACGCCCAGCATTAAATTCTCCGGTACCAATTATACATCTGGGTGGAGACAGGCACTTTGAGAGAGAAAAGCGCCTTACAAACAGGCTCTCCGTATGGGTTATTCCGAGATTTTAAAAGCTAATGAGGGGAGAACCCGCAATGGTCCTTGTACGATTTGAGTTCTGCTTCCTTTTCCGCTTGACTGATCTGATTAAACTGAAATGAACCAGTCGCAACGAAAGCGGAAATACCCCGCAACGTAAGCTTATTTGCACGTCATTGAATAAGAATACCTTCTATAGAATGCATTTTGTCTTGTTCTTACCTTTTCCCCGCCCACGTGTCTATCGTATGAGATTCGTCTACTACAACTAATTGAACATCGGCTCGTTTCTTCATTGCATCTCGGAACCCATCAGCGCACACCCCTTCGGCCAAGGCAAATAAAATATCCGGCAACAGAGGAAGGTTTTCCCCCGGCGAACATGTCTGGGCTTTCGAGTTCCACTGCTGTCAACTCCAGAGAGTGTTTTTTTCAGTCTGATTAGCAATGATGCTCTTGAGGGGACAAATTACGAGAACACAGCCATTCGATGAAGCCGAGTCCAGTGATTTCACCACCGCGAAATCTTGAAACACAAGGCTTTTTCCAAAGCTTGTAGGCAACACGGCCAGTACATCTTTTTCCTTATGGAGACCCTTGATTGCCAGGTCTTGCTCTCTCTTCAGATCAATTCGCTTTGAACATCTTAAATTCAAAGACGAAATAGCTTCATTGAGCTAAGAATCCGTATTATCCGCGTTCACGGTCGAATGTTGAATTGACGGAAATCCCTCTGCTCACTTATTTGACATGTGTCAAGTCAAATTGGCTAATCAGCAATTTACGTTCAGAATCTGAACGTAAATAGTCAAATCCTACAAGGACCATTGCAGGCTCTCCTCGCCCACCCCCTAGGTTTTTACCGCGCATAATTCGAAAGCCAATCTCGGAATAACCCATACGGAGAGCCTGTTTGCAGGATTAAAGGGCTCGAAATTAACTTTTTCTTTCGGAAGCCAGCTGGCGACTAACAGAAAAATTTTGGTCGCCAGATCGTAAATTTTGGTTGCCAACTTATTTTATATATAACTTACACAAAAACACGGCTTTATACGTTACTTTGCATGCAAGAAAAGTCCGGCACAATTGAAGAACGAAAACAATTAGAAACAAGACGAGTAAAACCTAGTTATAAAGTTACTGTTGTTCTCAGGTAATATGTCTTTGGTCCAAAGCTGATGGTTGTCTCCATAATCATGTTAAATGAAGCGAGGCATAAAACGTTTGGCTGGTCTCCAGTGTAATAGCCACAGCTGACGTCACATTTCGCTTATTCGACTTTGTCACATAAGATCCTCTCCTGTTTCCAATTTTTTTTTCTATAGTTCTCTGGTTCTCTTGGTTCTTGTGGTTCTCGTGGTTCTTGTGGTTCTTGCGGTTCTCTGGTTCTCGTGGTTCTTCTGGTTCTCGTGGTTCTCGTGGTTCTCGTGGTTCTCGTGGTTCTCGTGGTTCTCGTGGTTCTCGTGGTTCTCGTGGTTCTCGTGGTTCTCGTGGTTCTCGTGGTTCTCGTGGTTCTCGTGGTTCTCGTGGTTCTCGTGGTTCTCGTGGTTCTCGTGGTTCTCGTGGTTCTCGTGGTTCTCGTGGTTCTCGTGGTTCTCGTGGTTCTCGTGGTTCTCGTGGTTCTCGTGGTTCTCGTGGTTCTCGTGGTTCTCGTGGTTCTCGTGGTTCTCGTGGTTCTCGTGGTTCTCGTGGTTCTCGTGGTTCTCGTGGTTCTCGTGGTTCTCGTGGTTCTCGTGGTTCTCGTGGTTCTCGTGGTTCTCGTGGTTCTCGTGGTTCTCGTGGTTCTCGTGGTTCTCGTGGTTCTCGTGATTCTCTTGGTTCTCGTGGTCCTCGTGGTTCTGGTGGTTCTTTGGTTCTTCTGGTTCTTCTGGTTCTCGTGGTTCTTGTGGTTCTTGTGGTTCTCTTGGTTCTTTCTCTGGTTCTTGTGGTTCTTGTGGTTCTTGTGGTTCTTGTGGTTCTTGTGATTCTTGTGGTTCTTGTGGTTCTTGTGGTTCTTGTGGTTCTTGTGGTTCTTGTGGTTCTTCTGGTTCTTGTGGTTCTTCTGGTTCTCGTGGTTCTTTTGGTTCTCGTGGTTCTTCTGGTTCTCGTGGTTCTGCTGGTTCTCGTGGTTCTTCTGGTTCTCGTGGTTCTTCTGGTTCTCGTGGTTCTCTTGGTTCTTGTGGTTCTCTGGTTCTTTTGGTTCTTGTGGTTCTTGTGGTTCTTGTGGTTTTTCTGGTTCCTGTGGTTCTTCTGGTTCTCGTGGTTTATCTGGTTCTCTGGTTCTTGTGGTTCTTGTGGTTCTTGTGGTTCTTGTGGTTCTTGTGGTTCTTGTAGTTCTCGTGGTTCTCTTGTGGTTCTTGTGGTTCTTGTGGTTCTTGTAGTTCTCGTGGTTCTCTAGTGCTTCTGGTTCTCGTGATAAGTGAGGCCCTTGCAGAGGAAACACCACTGCGTTAGCCCTTGCTTCCCTCGTAGGATGTTCCAACCATCGCCATCGAAGCATTTGCAAAGCCTCTCCATACTGAGATTCCCTTGGTTTGACTTAGACGCACCGGAGATTTTGGTCAAAAACGAATGTGCATCGTCAATACACAAAATTGGAACTGAGTCACCAGACACGAAGTGGTCGAATAAACCGTTCGCTCAGGCCTCGTCCAGGGCGATGCTTTTCCCAAGTTTAGCTTCCAAGCGTTCCACAATGGGATCAATACACCCGTGATGGCACGTGGGTGATATTCCGGACCCTGATTGTTCACGGCAATGAAGAACAAGTTTCCTTTTTCCTCGTAGGATGGAAAGACTTCAAGTGTTGTTTTGCCGATCAAAGCACTCGTCGATGCGAGTGCACTGACTAACAACAGCTCCCTGGTGGTGCCATAACTTCTCGCAAAAATATCGAACCACTCGAAAACACTTTGTGGAACGACCTCTTGGAATAGGAACGAAACAATGGAAAGCCTTTTTTCAATATCCTGAACGGAACGAATTTCTTCTTCGCCCGCCATCTTGAAATTGAGCGGGAAAGGTCACATGCCGTGCCAATCGCTTTAGATCTGGCAACTACTGCAACAGGGTAACCAACCACAAGAACCGGAAAACCACGATAACTACGAGAACCACAAAAGCTAGAGAACCACAAGAACCAGAGAACCACGAGAATAACAAGAACCACAAGAACCACAAGAACCACAAGAACCAGAGAACCACGAGAACCGCAGGAACCAGAGAACCACGAGAACCTCAGGAACCACAAGAACCAGAGAACCATAACAGCCACAAGAACCAGAGAACCACGAGAACCAGAAGAACCAGAGAACTATAGACAAAAAGGAACCAGGAGAAGATTTTATGTGACAAAGTCGAATAAGCGAGATGTGACGTCAGCTGTAGCTATTACACTGGAGATCAGCTAAACGTTTGAAGTCCGTGGTTTTCGTTGTGTATTTTCCCTTTGCTGCTTCAATTCTTCGAACTGCCGTTTTTTTTATTTTCAACTTGCTTTTCTCAACGCCTTTAGGCTCGATTTCCTACGTTATCTAGTGTCTGGTCTACTCTCGCCGAACAGCGCCTGGTAATCGAGCCTACAACGCATTTCGCTGCCGATAAATGCCATACTTAGCCCAGGCCCCTACACAACCACATTGTTCGTACCAGTCTCTGACCGGGAGAAGAAGCCCCTGAAACAATATGGCGCGCCGTAAACGTAGTATCGACGTGTCGAAATACATTCAATCTTTTCCATTCTCTTGCAATGTTCAGACATGATTTTACTAGGAACGGAAAGGTGAGTTGTATACTAGCTACCATATCCGAATGATTTCCTAATAAAAAGATTTAAAAGCAAAAGTTGTGTCGTGGTTTTCTTTAGTTATCGGACAAAATACGAATCGCCAGCTGGCGACCAGTTCTGAGAATTTAGTCGCCAGTCCTCAATTGTTGGTCGCATTGGCGACCAGTGAGTCGCAATTTCGAGCCCTGTCGGATAGAACACAACACAATGTTCCCAGCCAGGGCTCGAACCCAGACTACTCAATCCGGAGACGAGCGCACTAATCGCGAGGCCACCGCGCCTCTACAAAGTGTAGCTTGTACAACGCGAAGTATGTACTGTAAGGGACACAAAAACTACATATAACTGAGCGTAACATGAGAGAAATACATATTCGGTTTTTTCACCTCACCCTTTAAACTTTCTTTTACAGGTCATTTATTCATATGCCAACAATCCACGCCAAATTATCGACGAGAGAACGCTAGGTCATGTCCATCTTCAAGGTAAACGCTCTTCCACTGTATTTTCTCTTTATGTATTTTTTACGGCGTTAGAAAAGTACAGTTATTAGGATATTGATGCAGAAATTTGAGAAAATTTAAAGAAGAGACCCAACTTTGCATGAGCCGGTTTAAAATTTGTAAAAACCGTACAACACAATTATATGCTTTCATTAAACTAGACAGTTTCACAGCCTCTCTATTCACGCACGCGAAAAAAAGCCAGCAAAGTGAGCATGGAACACGCGAAGATGTAGGTTTGACTACCAGCCGATGTTCGAGAAAGGAGCCCGCGCTCCTGCCGCAAAAAATCACGGCTGGACTCGTGAGGATTCTTTGGTTAGTGTTAACCAAATAATTAGTTAACCGCCGGCAGATGTTTTGTCGGTATAAATTATCTTGTCAGTTCAGAATGCGGCCTGCGATGGCTGACGATGTGGAATTGATAAACGGAGTCTAATCTAATGTAATTCCTAGCACATGGGAAAACAAAACAGAAATAATCTTTACTATGCTAGTAGTTCAAGGTCCCGTCTAGCCAATGCTCTTTGGGGATAACCGCCTTCGTGCAACTCAAGCCTTGGTTCATCATTATGTTCCGTCCATCTCCTTTCGGCATCCAAGTTTCGCGTCCAGTGCTCTTCTTTATGATCCGCACCTGAAGGCTTCACAAAGGTCTCAGCAGCTAAAGGGCCTTTATCGCATGAAAGTGGACCAACACTGCCGAATCCATATTCAGTATTACATGCCTTCTTACTGGAGGACCACCAGCCGGTGTTCACAAGCATCCACAATCTCGTTATTGTACCCTCACCATCGATGTGTCATCAAAATGGTGATCAGGACGCCAACTCTCGGTCTCCTGTTTGTTGCCCTTTCCTACTCTTGGCTTTGTGGTTACACCTCTTTTAGTGTGTGTTCTCAATTTCTGAATGACACCCACCACCCTCAATATCCAGCAGAAGAATTTCAAGTCTAGCGACGTTTCTTTTAATCTTTCGACTAGTGTTTAGTTAGGAAGGTGCACGTTTCTTCGACGAAGATTCTCAAAAGGGAGAGTTCTATATACAACGAACTGCTCTTCATCGTTCAACCCTTTCCTATTAACAATCACTCTAAGTGGAGACGTTCATCCTCAACCTAGACTTGGACCGGAAAACAACAACATGAGACCCAAGAAAGCCCAACAGCGATCAACTCGTAATGTTACCGTCGCTCATCTCAACGTCCGCTCAATAAGATCAAGAGAGAATTTTTACCTCTTTTGGCAGATGACAACCGACAATTGCCTCACATATTGACAGTCTCTAAGTCTTGGCAAGACCCATCTATTGATGATTCTGACTTGCAAATCCCTGGATACTTTTGTTTCGGCAAGATCATGGTGGATCTCTTGTATGCGGCCTTTGAGTCTCCATCAAGGACATTTAAAGCGCTTCTGTTACTGGCAATCTCTCTAACATCTCCGACAATTCCTTTCAGCAACTGTGGCTTAATGTCAATTGCAAAAAGTTAAAGCCGTTCCTTCTATGTACGGTTTATAGATCACCGAATACTCTAATTAGTTTCCTTGAGACCCTGTCGGAATCCTTCATGGACTCCTAGTTGGTTGGGTCAGAGGTTGTAATACTTAGAGATTTAATAATAAGATGTAATACTTAGAGATTTAAATGCCAAGATTGCTACGAAGGCAGCCTTGACTGGATTTTGTTCTACTTTTAATCTTACTCAGCTCGTTGAATCACCAACTAGAGTCACCGAAACGTCTAAATCCATGATTGATATTGTATTAACGACAAATAAGGAATTTGTCGAAAATTGCGTCGTAAAATCTTCGTCTATCAGTCATCACAACCTGGTTTAATTTAACCTTAAGCTAAAAGCTCCAAGACCCCGTCATTCGTATGTCACCATTCGAAGCTACAAGAACTATGATCACGATAACTTCCTTGTGGACCTAACTCATGTCCCATTTCATATGGTTTCTTTCTTCGAAAGCTTGGGTTACCAAGTTGGTGCTTTTAATTGTTTATTTCTTGAGGTTCTTGATGTTTATGCGCCGTTCAAGCGCGTAAAAATTAAATCCCGCCCCAACTCCCCCGGCATTCAGCACCCAAGAGATCAAACAGATGATGAAAACTCTTGATTTATGGCACAAATCCGCTATCCGAACAAGTGACCGCCTCCACTGGAATGTCTATAGATTCTTTAGGCAGGAAGTGAAGCGTGAAATGAGACTTGCTGAGAAAGCGTACGTTCGCACCGACTTCAAAACAGCAAAGGAAACTCGAACGCAATTTGGAAAGTGATTAACCGTTGCTTACCAAGGAAGGGAGTGTCTTTGAAAATGGAGAACCCTTTGAGTCTATCCAAAACGTTCAACGAGTTCTATACTTTAGTTGGTAAAACTACTGCAGATAAAACATGAAAGATTGCTCAGGAATTTGCCTTTCCACCAAGCCGTCATGACTTGTTACACAACTATGCAAATGATATCCACGAAAATGACCATCGAGAGCTTTTTAAGTTTTCTACAATAACTGAATCCCTAGTTGAAAATATCGTTAATGGTCTACCTTCGAATAAAGCTCCTGGTGCCGACAAAATAACTCTAGAGTTCTTAATAATAGCCTCCCTGCAATACTTCCGATAATCACGCATTTGTTTAACAAGTCGTTTTCTGTAGGCACTTTCGCTCGATCGTGGAAAATGGCTGAAGTGATACCTGTCCCTAAGTCTGGCGATTTTAACGAACCAGCAAATACGCGCCCTATTTCCTTACTTCCAATATTACTGAACGTTTGTGAAAGACACGCCCATCGTTAATTGGTTGATTTTCTGAATCGCTCTGGAAAAATCTCAAAGTTTCAAAGCGGTAATCATGAATATCACTCTACCGAGATGGCTCTACTTCAATTTGCAGATGACATTTTAAAGAACATGGACGGGAAGAAAATTTCATTGGTTGTGTTATTTAATATGTCGAAGGTTTTTGACAGCATTCAGCATGAGCGCCTACTTATGAAACTCCACAAAATCGGTATCTCCACTACCGCCTGGACCTGGTTCGAGAGTTACTTGACAAAGCGCAGTCGATTCGTGAGGATCGAGATCTCTATTTCTGATGCATTACATTTAAATTTCAGGGTTCCTCAAGGCTCTATCCTAGGTCCCGTACTGTTCACAGTGTATGTTCACGATTTTTGTCGGTTCCTTAGCACTGCAAATCTTCAGGTTACGTGGACGACACAAAAGTTTTATCTTTTCCTCCTCGCGATATTACTGACGCAAGCAATGCGTTAAATCAAGACCTTTTGCAAATATCCTGTTGGTGCTGCGAGAATTCACTGTTGATTAACCCTGACAAGACTAAACTTTTGGTTACAGGCGTTCCACACCTCACGCGTAATTTGCCACGTGTATCCATTACCATCCTTGGAAAGGCGATTGCACCTGTTTCTGTTGCTAGAGACCTGGGTGTCTATATCGACCAGACTCTAAACTACAAAGAACATATATCAAAGTTATACCTTTCAGGAGAAGTCCCAGACACATTACTTACCGTACAACCTTAGCAGTGAAACACTTCACATCACTCATGTAGTGCTCGGTTATTTTGATTTTAGCCTCAATAGTTGAAGAATGTTCTTTTGACCTTGGGCTCTGTGGTTGGACCAACATTGGTGACAAAGACCAATGGAAGCTATCTTCAAGTGAGACCTTCGTGAAATATCCAGGTAAGCTGAATAAATATGGTTCTTGACCAAGTGTGAGGTCAAGATGGCTGGATATGGTCAAATTCCTTTTTGCGTGTTTGTGGACCGAGACAGAGTCCAGATGCATGAACTCTCAAAAAAGGAACGAGGCCAACATCCTGCCATCTTGACCGAACAAGTTTGATCAATAAAGGATATATTTATGGCTTTCGGCGAAATTTTTCTTGCGGGATACAGTGGATAGTCCCGAGCGGGCAAGATAGTTCCATCTTGCCCGCTCGGATAGCCAATCACAGCGCAAGATTCGGTTCATCTTGCCCACTCACGGAGTTAGCCATATAATAATTGAGTATTTTCTAAATGGACGACGGATGAAGTCAACAGTGGTCAAAAAAAGGCCGGTAGGAGAATGTGCTAATGATGTTCTTCCCACATCTCCACGTCTTCCTGAGCCTTTAAAATAAGAATATTAGCGATTTTACTTTTAAAACTATGCAACTAATCGAGTCTATCCCTATTTCTTTAGGTAGTTTTGCTTACATGGATAGCTCGCACAAAGCCCGTTTGGAGAGCTCTCTATTGCCATGGAAACCATTCCATCAATCTATGGGTCTGTGTTTGCGTTTTCAATACCTCATGCCCACTAAATCAAAGTCCAATTTGAAGGTTTTCCTCAGAGAAACTAGACGAGACATGTTGGTATTAGCATGGCAGATGGTTGGATACCACGGTAAAGAATGGTCAGTGGCTCAGGTAGCTTTGCTAGGCACTGAGGGAATTCAGGTTAGTGAAAAAGTTCGGTTTGATCAACGTGTCATTACACGCCTATTCTGTTCAATTTTTTTCAAATTAAAGTCATCACGGCATTTTATGGTTGATAAAGAATTATTCTGATATACCTTTTGATCTATTTCGTGTTTTGTAGATACTCTTTGAGGGAGAAGGTTTCCTTGACGCCAGGTTGAATGTAGCAATCGATAACGTCGTTGTAACGACTGAGAACTGCTCCTTAAGGCCTTATTTCTGTCCTGAACCAGGACACGACGATTGATAATACTGTAAATCGAGTAAATAAGGAACGCGTGTGTCCTGGTCAGGACAGAAATAAGGCCTTAAGGAGCAGTTCTCAGTCGTTACAACGACGTTATCGATTGCTACATTCAACCTGGCGTCAAGGAAACCTTCTCCCTCAAAGAGTATCTACAAAACACGAAATAGATCAAAAGGTATATCAGAATAATTCTTTATCAACCATAAAATGCCGTGATGACTTTAATTTGAAAAAAATTGAACAGAATAGGCGTGTAATGACACGTTGATCAAACCGAACTTTTTCACTAACCTGAATTCCCTCAGTGCCTAGCAAAGCTACCTGAGCCACTGACCATTCTTTACCGTGGTATCCAACCATCTGCCATGCTAATACCAACATGTCTCGTCTAGTTTCTCTGAGGAAAACCTTCAAATTGGACTTTGATTTAGTGGGCATGAGGTATTGAAAACGCAAACACAGACCCATAGATTGATGGAATGGTTTCCATGGCAATAGAGAGCTCTCCAAACGGGCTTTGTGCGAGCTATCCATGTAAGCAAAACTACCTAAAGAAATAGGGATAGACTCGATTAGTTGCATAGTTTTAAAAGTAAAATCGCTAATATTCTTATTTTAAAGGCTCAGGAAGACGTGGAGATGTGGGAAGAACATCATTAGCACATTCTCCTACCGGCCTTTTTTTGACCACTGTTGACTTCATCCGTCGTCCATTTAGAAAATACTCAATTATTATATGGCTAACTCCGTGAGTGGGCAAGATGAACCGAATCTTGCGCTGTGATTGGCTATCCGAGCGGGCAAGATGGAACTATCTTGCCCGCTCGGGACTATCCACTGTATCCCGCAAGAAAAATTTCGCCGAAAGCCATAAATATATCCTTTATTGATCAAACTTGTTCGGTCAAGATGGCAGGATGTTGGCCTCGTTCCTTTTTTGAGAGTTCATGCATCTGGACTCTGTCTCGGTCCACAAACACGCAAAAAGGAATTTGACCATATCCAGCCATCTTGACCTCACACTTGGTCAAGAACCATATTTATTCAGCTTACCTGGATATTTCACGAAGGTCTCACTTGAAGATAGCTTCCATTGGTCTTTGTCACCAATGTTGGTCCAACCACAGAGCCCAAGGTCAAAAGAACATTCTTCAACTATTGAGGCTAAAATCAAAATAACCGAGCACTACATGAGTGATGTGAAGTGTTTCACTGCTAAAGTTGAACGGTAAGTAGTGTCTGGGACTTTTTCTGAAAGGTATAACTTTGATATATGTTTGTTGTAGTTGACAGTCTGGTATCGCGATATAGACACCCAGGTCTCTAGCAACAGAGACAGGTTCAATCTCCTTTCCAAGGATGGTAATGGATAGACCTGGGAAATTACGCATGAGTTGTGGAACGCCAATAACCAAAAGTTTAGTCTTGTCAGGGTTAATCAACAGTGAATTCTTGCAGCACCAACGGGATATCTGCAAAAGGTCTTGATTTAACGCATTGCTTGCGTTAGTAATATCACGAGGAGGAAGAGATAAAAAAAAAATTGTTTCGTCCACGCAACCTGAAGATTTGCTGTGCTTAGGAACCGACAAAAATTCGTTTACATACACTGTGAACAGTACAGGACCTAGGATAGAGCCTTAGGGAACCCCGAAATTTAAATGTAATGGATCAGAAATAGCGTCCTCGATCCTCACGAATTGACTGCGCTTTGTCAAGTAACTCTCGAACCAGGTCCAGGCGGAGATACCGATTATGTGGAGCTTCCTGAAAAGGCGCTCATGCTGAATGCTGTCAAAAACCTTCGTCATATCTAATAACACAACCAATGAAATTTTCTTCTCGTCCATGTTCTTTAAAATGTCATCTGTAAATTGAAGTAGAGCCGTCACGGTAGAGTGGTATTCACGATTCCCGCTTTGAAATGAGATTTTTCCAGAGCGATTCAGAAAATCAACCAATTGACGATGGGCGAGTCTTTCACAGACGTTCGATAATATTGGAAGTTAGGAAATAAGGCGTGTATTTGCTGGTTCGTTGAAATCGCCAGACTTAGGGACAGGTATCACTTCAGCCAATTTCCACGATCGAGCGAAAGTACCTGTAGAAAACGACTTGTTAAACAAATTCGTGATTATCGGCAGTAATGCAGGAAGGCTATCATAAAGAACTCTAGATGTTATTTTGTCGGCACCAGGAGCTTTATTCGAAGATAGACCATTAACGATATTTTCAACTAGAGATTCAGTTACAGTAGAAAACTTAAAAAGCTCTCGATGGTCATTTTCGCGGACATCATTTGCATAGTTGTGTAACAAGTCATGACCGCTTGGAGGAAAGCCAAATTCCTGAGCAATCTATCTTGCTTTATCTGCAGTAGTTTTACCAACTAAAGTGTAGAACTCGTTGAACGTTTTGGATAGGCTCAAAGGATTCTCGGTTTTCTAAGGCACTCCCTTTCTTGGTAAGCAACGGTTAATCACTTTCCAAATTGCATTCGATTTTCCTTTGCTGTTTCGATGCTCGGTGCGAACGTACGCTTTCTCAGCAAGTCTTATTTCACGCTTCACGTCCTCGCTAAAGAATCTATAGGCATTCCAGTGGAGGCAGTCACTTGTTCGGATACCGGGTTTGTACCATAAATCAAGAGTTTTCATCAACTGTTTGATCTCTTGGGTGATGAATGCCGGGGGTGTTAAGGCGTGAATTAATTTTTACGCGCTTGAACGGTGCATAAACATCAAGAACCTCAAGAAATAAACAATTGAATGCACCAACTTGATCATCCAAGCTTTCGAAGAAATAAACCATAAGAAATGGGACACGAGATAGGTCCACAAGGAAGAAATCGCCATCATAGTTCTTGTAGCTTCGAATGGTACGTGACATACGAATAACGAGTTCTTAGAGCTTTTAGCTTAAGGTTAAAACAAACCAGGTTGTGATCGCTGATTATAGACGAAGATTTTACAACGCAATTTTCGACAAAGTCCTTATTTGTCGTTAATACAATATCAATTACGGATTTAGAAGTTTCGGTGACTCTAGTTGGTGATTCAACCAGCTGAGTAAGATTAAAAGTAGAGCAAAATCCAGTCAAGGCTCTGCCCTCGTAGCAATCTTCCAAAATTTTGCAATTTAAATCTCCAAGTATTACAACCTCTGACCCAACCAACAGGGAATCCATGAAGGATTCCGACAGGGTCTCAAAGAATTTAACTGGAGAATTCGGTGGTCTATAAACCGCACAAAGAAGAAACGGCTTTAACTTTTTGCAATTGACATTAAGCCACAGTTGCTGAAAGGAATTTTCGGAGATGTTAGAGAGATTGCCAGTAACAGAAACCCTGTAAATGTCCTTGATGCAGACACAAAGGCCGCCAACAAGTGATCCACGATCTTGCCGAAACAAAAGTATCCAGGGATTTGCAAGTCAGAATCATTAATAGATGGGTCTAGCCAAGACTCAGGGACTGTCAATATGTCGCGGCAATTGTCGGTTATTGTCTGCCAAAAGAGGTAAAACTTCTCTCTTGATCTTATTGAGTGGACGTTGAGATGAGTGACGGTAACATTACGAGTTGAGCGCTGTTGGGCTTTCTTGGGTCTCATGTTGTTGTTTTCCGGTCCAGGTCCAGGTTGAGGATGAACGTCTCCACTTAGAGTGATTGTTAATAGGATAGGGTTGAACGATGAAGAGCAGCTCGTTGTATATAGAACTCTCCCCTTTGAGAATCTTCGTCGAAGGAACGTGCACCTTCCTAAATAAACACCAGTCGAAAGAAATAGAAGAAACGTCGCTAGACGTAAAATTCTTCTGCTGGATATTGAGGGTGGTGGGTGTAATTCAGAAATTGAGAACACCCACTAAAAGAGTTGTACCCACAAAGCCAAGAGTAGGAAAGGGCAACAAACAGGAGACCGAGAGTTGGCGTCCTGACCGCCATTTTGATGACAAATCGATGGTGAGGGTACAATAAAGGGATTGTGGATCCTTGTGAACACCGGGTGGTGGTCCTCCAGTAAGAAGGCATGTAATACTGAATGTGGATTCGGAGGTGTTGGTCCACTTTCGTGCGATAAAGACCCATTAGCTGCTGAGACTTTTGTGAAGCCTTCAAGTGGAGATGAGATGGACGGGACATAATGATCAACCAAGGCTTGAGTTACATGAAGGCCGTTATCCTCAAAAAGCATTGGCTAGACGAGACCTGGAACTACTAGCATAGTAGAGATTATTTCTGTTTTGTTTTCCCATGTGATAGGAATTTCCATGGTAGCAACTTCTTTAGACTCCGTTTATCAATTCCACATCCTCAGCCATCCCGGGCCGCATTCTGAAGTGACGAGATAATTTATACCCGACAAAACATCTGCCGGCGGTTAACTAATTATTTTGTTAACACTAACCAAAGAATCCTCACGAGTCCAGCAGTGATTTTTTGGGGCAGGAACGGGGGCTCCTTTCTCGAACATCGGCTGATAGTCAAGCCTACATCTTCGCGTGTTTCATGCTCACTCTGCTGGCTTTTTTTCGCGTGCGTAAATAGAGAGGCTGTGAAAAGTCTAGTTTAATGAAAGCATATATTTGTGTTGTACGGTTTTTACAAATTTTAAACCGGCTCAAAATTGGTCTTGTTCAAAGTTGGGTCCCTTCTTTAAATTTTCTCAAATTTCTGCATCAATATCCTAATAACTGTACTTTTCTAACGCCGTAAAAAATGCATAAAGAGAAAATACAGTAGCAGAACGTTTACCTTGAAGATGGACATGACCTAGCGTTCTCTCGTCGATGATTTGGCGTGGATTGTTAACAAATGAATAAATGACCTGTGAAAGAAATTTTAAAGGCTGAGGTGAAAAAACGGAATACGCATTTCTCTCATGTTACGCTCAGTTTTAGTTAAGTATTGTGTCCCTTACAGTACATACTTCGCGTTGTACAAGCTACACATTGTGGAGACGTGGTGGCCTCGCGATTAGTGCGCCCGTCTCCGGATTGAGTGTTCTGGATTCGAGCCCTGGCTGGAACATTGTGTTGTGTTCTATCCGACAGGGCTCGAAATTGCGACTCACTGGTCGCCAATGCGACCAAAAATTGAGCACTGGTGACTAAATTTCCAGAACTGGTCGCCAGCTGGCGATAATGATTCGTATTTTGCCTCGATAACTAAACAAAACCACGACACAACTTTTGTTTTTAAATCTTTTTATTTGAAAATCAATCGGATATGGTAGCTAGTATACAACTCACCTTTCCATTCCTAGTAAAATCATGTCTGAACATTGCAAAAGAATGGAGAAAATTGAATGTATTTCGACACGTCGATACTACGTTTAGGCGCGCCATATTGTTTCAGTGGCTTCTTCTCCCAGTCAGAGACTGGTACGAACAATGTGGTTGTGTAGGGGCCTGGGCTAAGTATGACGTTTATCGGCAGTGAAAGGCGTTGTAGGCTGGATTACCAGCCGCTGTTCGGGGAGGGTAGACCAGACACAAGAGAATGGCGGAAATAGAGCCTAAAGGCGTTGAGAAAAGCAAGTTGAAAATAAAAAAAAACGGCAGTTCGAAGAATTGAAGCAGCAAAGGGAAAATACACAACGAAAACCACGGACTTCAAACGTTTAGCTGATCTCCAGTGTAATAGCTACAGCTGACGTCACATCTCGCTTATTCGACTTTGTCACATAAAATCTTCTCCTGGTTCCTTTTT